>WYDI02028325.1:0-23925 GCA_009867235.2 Psittacus erithacus | reverse complement strand
CAGTGGAAGGTGTCCCTGCCCGTGGCAGGGGCTGGAGCTGGAGGAGCTTTAAGGTCCCTTCAACACAAACCAGGCTGTGGTTCTACGGTTTTAACAGCAGCTCTATTTGGAGGGCATCTCCTAGGTTTCTCTCCCAAAAGAGTAACATGCCCAAGTGCACCAATTTGCAATCAGTAACATTCAAACCTAAACCTTTAACACTGCATTAATTCACTGGGGCATGAGAAGATCTCTCATCTGCTAACAGTGAAGGTGGAGGGTGATGGAAGGAGTCAGGGGACCTGCACCTCTCCCTGCTCCCCAGCACAGTGACAGCAGCCCAAGCACTGCCTCAGAGCATGTATTCTCATGAGGATCTCAGGCAAGATGCTTTGATGGATGAGATGGGAAATGGTAATTTCAGCAGAACCTGCATATATTGTCGTGGTGCAAAAAAGGCTTCTCCAGTCCAAGAGTGACTTCTCGCTGCTCTTTGAAAGCAGCCAAGGGAGATGTTAGCAATTCCCTAGTACAGACCAAGGTTTTACAACAGCAAACATCAGACAGCCTAAGGAGGTTGCTTTTAGCACCCCTTGAGCAAGTCAAACGTCTCCTACAAGCAGTCACTGCAAGCTCATTTTAAGAGACAATCACAGGAAAACATCATCTCCTAAAGAAGAAGATCACTTTCTGCAAGCATCACTATAGTCCCTCTTCAGACGCTTGCCAAGAGGAATCCTCCCAACAACCCGAGTCCCCTCACCCACATATATCCCCTGTTAAGTCCTCCAGGTGAAGCAAGGAGCTATTGCCCAACCTACTCACCTTTCTACCCAGCTCTTGTAGTTAGGGATGTCCTTGGCGTACAGTAGTTTGTTGGAGGGAGAGTCTTTTCCTAGCTTGTGCTCAGAAGTTGAGCAGGAGTCCATGAATGTCTGAGCCACCACGGATAGGCAGGCATCAGTAATACTGTTCTTGTGAATGTCGAACACAAACTGGGGGTTCTTAATCACATTCACCCAAAAACGTAGAGGTAGACTGAGGGAGGAAGGAAACAGGAGTCAGCGTCTGAACCAAGCCCTGCAGGGGCACACACCACACTATGTACCTCCAGATGTGGAGAACGTGCTCTCCATGACCCAGAATTGGGCATGCTGCTTTTCCCAGCATCCCAGGGATGCAAACATCCCGGCCATTCCCCTCTGCCCAATCCCACACGGTCACAGCTCTCCATTCCTTAGCGCTGCCAACATCTCCAAAGGCAAACCAGGGCAGCGCAGATGTGCAGCTTTGCCAGGGATCCACTCATCCTGAAGAGCCCGGGCTGAGCCCATGGGTCAGATCAGCCATGGTCCCCTCTCCTCTTGCATCCACGCTCAGGATACAGGCGCAATGTGGCATCTCACACATCTCCCGTGTCGGAGGAGGGAGTTAACTGGACTCCTCAAGGGACTCATTAGCACATTTAACACCAGAAGAGAATTGAGTCAGCCTCAGATGCTGGAAACAAAGCTCTCGGCTGTGGAGGTCTCCTGGCCAGCCACAGACTGGATGTTTGCTGCATACTGACACACATACCACCCTCTGCGGCTCCAATTCCCAACCCCGCTGCCCCTCTCCTCTCCCAGGAGCATCTCAGGGCCTCCCCCCATCAGGAAGCCTCTCGGCTCTGTCATTCCTCAGCACCAACACCCAGCCATGCTTTTATCTTAGACAAAACACACTTCATTCCTCAGGACTTTCCTAATGAGGGTACTGGGTGCGTGTACATATTTCATTTGTGAACGGAACGGCCTCAAGAAATGAGCTCCACACATCGAATTAGCACCCAGAGATAAGCACAGGCATTAGCATGCAGGAGCCTGCATGCCCAGCCCCTGTGGAGCGGGGCTTTTTTATCCTCCTTTGCCTTTCACTCCTTCTTTTAATACAGAAAGCGGAGTTATAAATCAGTTCCAAGCACTTCTGTGCTCTCACATCTCCATTTAAAAATGTTTCTTTTCCTGCCCTGCTAATTGCCAACAGTTACTGAACTACACAAAAGCAATTTGGCTGCCATTTAACAAATGCCAGACACGGGAACGTACGTACCCACCACCAGAAACAGTGAGATCAGAGAGATGGAATCAGTGAGGCAGCAGCACAGGCTGATGCTAAGAGAGGGGCCTGGGGAGCAGGAGCTCCAGCCCTGGCCCCAGCATGGCACTGGTGGAGGTCTCGTCAGCCACTCCACCCTGCTTCCCCATGGAAGATGCAGAGACAGCTTTACACTGACTTCGTTAGATCTGAGCAATGGGAGGGAGCGTGGAGACATCTCTAGGACAGGCGAGATGGGAATTGGGGCTGGCATCTCAGACGGAGAAAGCCTTTGCCCAAGGTGAGATGCGAAGGGAGCTGCCGACTCCAGCCATCAGGGGGAGCGTGTGGCTGGGATCTGGGGATGGAAGGGTGAGGGAACGCTGCATTCTTGGGATTTTTGCTGCTGCAGGAAGGCATGCGAGGGATTTACCCACCCCCAAAATACAGAGATATGGGCCTCTCGTGTCCTGGATCTACTCCAGAGACATATTTCTGCCGCCTGCAAGGCGGGGTTGGAGGTATTGTTAGCTGTGATATCATCACCCCCCTGTCCCACTGCCCCTCTCCATTACCAGTTACTCTTCCAGGTGTGCCTGACATCGTAATCATTGATCTGATGCTTATCAGCTTGTTCATCCAGGAAATCAAACATGTACTTGATGGCGAGGGGCAGTGCGCTCCCACGATGTGCTGTGCTGAAGATGGTCTCAAACAGGTCATCCACGAACTTCTGCAGGGTGCCCTGAGGAGGGGAAAGCCAGAACCACCACTCAGCAACACCCAGCACCAGCAGGGAGGTGACCCTTAACTACAGGCTGGCCTTTAAACCAAATTCACTTCTATTCCTACCACCTGGAAGAGAAGCACAGTGCAGTCCGTGTAACCCTACTGGTTTCTCAGTGGTTTATACTGGGAAAGACACTGCAGTGATACCTCCTTCACTGCATGATCTGACATGCTAAAAGCATACAAACAGCACAGATTACCCAGAGGAGCTGTGGCTGCCCCATCCCTGACAGTGTTCAAGGCCAAGTTGCTCCAACCTGGTGGCAGGTGTCCCCCTGCCCATGGGAGGGGTTGGAACTGGATGAACTTTAAGGTCCCTTCCAACCCAAACCATTCCATGATCCTATAAAGAAACTTAGGGAGAACCCAAGTCCCTGCTATTCCCCACTCGGCAGCCGTCTCTGGGCCATACCTTGGTGGCCAACAGGCGGGTCAGGTAGATTTCAGAGACCATCTTACTGCCCCGGTCGCCCTCGCGCTGGTCCATGTGGTCGTGGTTCTTCACTAGGTGCCAGAGCTTGGTGCCACTCTCCAGGTCGGGGGTGATCATGGGGGTCCGGGAGCGCAGGCTGTCAGGGCTGCTGGCTGTGCGCAGCATGCTCTCTGCAACACCGAGCACAGGGGATGCTCACACCCTGCCCACCTCCATCCTGACGCCATCCCCATCATCCCCCTTCCCACCACACGTCATGGCTGTGAAACGGGAGCTTTGGGATCAGCCATGGATTGGGAGCTCTGGTGGGACCATCCTCAGTCTAACGGGCTGCATGCAAGGCTACAGGGGCCAGGACCATGGTGGAAGGGATTCTTCATGCTCCCGACACACAGGTCCCAGGATCACAGCTGCTTCTTGCGTCAGTCTGAGCTGAGCGCACTATCCCCTTCCAAACCACGGCTGAAGCACACTCGCCAGCACATTCACTGGAGTCCTCAACTCTGCTCATTTAAGTGCAAAGTGTCCCTGTGCCTATTTTAATTAGACTTCAGGGGGATTAAAGGAAGGGGATCCCTTCGCAGCAGCCATGACACCTGCGTTTCACCCCAAGCCTGACACAAACAGATGCGCTGAGGGCATCTGCTCCCTTCCAACACCAGAAATGGTGCAGGAGAGCCGGGGATTGGAGGACCCTGTTCACGAGAGCCACAGTTAATGAATCACCTGCCCTGTGCCTTGGTCTGCCAGCCCAGCCCGGCGCTGCCTCCCCTGCCAGCACAGCGGAGGGTGCCCCTGCGCGCTCACCGTATCTGCTGAGGGACTTGGTGAAGGTGGAGGAGTTGGAGATGTTGTACGCTGAGTTCTGCTTGGGCACCAGGGCCACCGAGGAGCCGTCCGTCACCTGAGGGCAGAGATGGGATGAGCAGGGAAGAGGCAGCAGGGAGAAAGCACCCCGGGGGTGAAGCTCCACTGCATCCCACCCAGGGACATCTGTCACCAGCGAAGAAGACCTACATATCCACTTGTAACAGCTCATGGGAAGGGGTCAGACCAGAACACATCAGACTCCTTGGTGTGAAAATGGCCAAGTAAGATCAGAGCCGGAAACAGTCTCTGTGAGCCCTGGAGATGCTCTATTTAATGAGCATCCTTGGATGGAAGGACATCCTTGAAGTCCTTCCTTAGATGGAAGGACATAAACACAGGTTTATATGTTTAAGTGATGGAACTTTCCTGTTGACCAGGAAAGCGGATGCAGATCTGCTGACCATGAGCATGGATGAGCAGCACAGTTTGGAGACCCGAGCCCAGGCCCTGACCAAGCTGAGGAAGGACAAGAGATGCTCAGGCTCAAGGCAGCTGGTGTCTGCTCAGTGCTCTCCACCACGGACAGCCTTACCTGGTAGTGGGCCAGGGTGTTCAGCCTCTTCCAGTCATTGTCAATCTTTGTGGTGACATCCTCGTCCTGCAGGATGATCCGAGCCATCCTGCCCTGTCGCCACTCTGTCCCCGGGAGGGAGAAGGGCCCATGGTTAGTAGGTGATAGGAGCATAAAGCCGAGGTGAGGGTAGGAACACAGTCTGGACATCAACAGAAAAGCCCTCCCACCACGTTTTGAACTCCAGGACTGATGGCCATCCACATGGTGTTGGGGAAAAGCTGTTTCCAAGACCTCAAGGAAAGACAGCATCAATTTGACCCTGGTGACCATTTCCTTTGCTTGCCTCCTCTCCATCCTCCTGTCTCTCCTTTAAGAACAGGACTATAAACACCATTCTCAAGTACTGCTGGCCCCCTTGGCCCTCAGCCACCTCAAGCCTGCAATCCGGAACACAGCCAGAGCCGAGGAGGCTCCACTTCCCAACCTCTCTACTGGCAGGACCCACACTCTCATGCCACAGGTCCCCACACAAGCAGTGCTACCAGCACAGCAGAAGTGGCCTGGAGAAGCACAAATGCTCTGGTCCTGCCAGGTACCTGAAGCAGATGTGGATCTCCCTGTTTTAAACAGGGGCTTTGACGCTTCTGCTCTTTGTCACATCCCTGCTCCCCCAAGGGCAGTGCTCGGCCTCTCTTACCCAGGTCCATGTCTCCGGCTTTGGGGCGCTGGGAATAGGGCACCCCCTTGTAGACAGCATCCAGCAGCTTCTCCTTCACCTGCGTGATGGTGTCACAGTTCAGCACCTTGACGGGGATCTCTGGGGCGTTCTCATTCTCGGGGTTCACGCAGTTGAGGGTCTGCACAGCACAGGGGGCAGAAAGACTCCAGTGAGAGGTTGTGATGCACTGGCTGCAAAGGCAGGTCCAAGGACATGAGGCTACAGCTGTGCACAGCCCATGGCTTCTACCTCTTGGGCTGCTGTGGGGTTGCCACATGGAGCATCCGTGCTCTCTCTTTATCCCCAGCACCCTCAAATCTCCAACTATTCATACAGTCATTGAATGGTTTGGGTTGGAGGGGACCTTAAATGCCAACCATAGGGTTTGCTGGTAGAGGTGCAGAGGGGGACTGAGCTCATGTTTGGCTTTCACAGCTCCATGGCAAGGGTGAACCTTGCCATGCAAAGGACCCATTTCTGAGATGCGACACTACAAAAAGAGGGCAAAGAGGCACCTCAGGGATGCTGCAGAGAAGAACAAAAGACAAACCACTCTCTGCAAAGTACTGTAGGTGCCTCCAAGACCCTGTTAAGTGGCTGGCCCTTGCAGTCCTGGCATCAGTACCAGCAAGGTTTCTGCTTGCACTAACCAGCATTTTGTAGTCAATCTGCTGCCGAATCAGCTTGTCCTCACTGAGGGAGTAGCGAGCCTCTCCTGTGATGGCATCAATGGGTCCCTTCTCCATCTGCTGCTTGATGGCACAGTAGAGCATGAAGAGAGGTTCCCCAGCACATTCCTGAAGGACAGGGGATGGGGAAGAGGGAGAGAAAGGGATAAGAAGGCGCCAGACACCTGCTCTGCCTTTCAGGAACCACCACTGTGTCAGGAGCCTGCAGTGGCCCTGCAGCATAGAGCAGGTTGGGTCTGCGGGCTGTGTGTATGGGTTATAGCCTGTATCTTTTGAGCTAGTCCAGCCAAGGGAAGCACCAGAGGACTGGAAAGGGCACAGTACAGTGGGACAGCCTGGGGGCTCTTCCCAGGTACCATGATGCAGCTCTGACACCTGCCAGGAGAGAAGGCCAAAGGAGGTTTCTCCATATGATGCTGGGCACAGCCAATCAGATCCACTGGGAAGGAAAAGCAAAAGAACAACTCACTGACAACCCTACCCAGATTCCAGCTGATGGAGGTGACCAGGCAATGCTAAACCTGCCGCAAACCATTTAGCACCTACGTGTCCTCACCACCAAACCCCTATAGTCAGAGCCAGCCAGAGCCACCTCAGCATCTACCTCATAGGTAGGAGGAAGGGAAAGAGAAACTGGAGCAGATTCTTCCAAAGAGATGCTGGAACTGCAGCAACCAAGGAACAGCAAAGGCCCCACTGAGATTGGAGGCACCAAGCAGCCATGAGTTGGCTGCAAGTGGACACCCTTTCATCACCCAGAGCCCAAACCTCTCCCCTGAGCTGCATCCCAATGAGCCCCTCCAGATATAGGCATTAGCCCTGAGGGACTAAACAGGGTACAGTGAGAGCAGAGAGGACAGGAACAAGTCCCAGCAGATGTAACCCCTGGGGCCCTCATCCCTCCCTCCCGGCTGCCTCCCAGATAAAGTGTCCTTTGGTGCGGAGTGTGGCTGCTCTCCCTGTCGCCATATGCTGGTAGCATCTCGTTAGCATCTGCGGTAATTAAAGAGACAGCTGCTAACGAGCAGGAACAGGCATACATCATCCCCAGCCTCCCGACAACACGCCTGCCTTTGGAATTAGGTTTCATTTGCAAACTTGGCTTCATTAAGTCGGCTTGGAAATGTGAGATACCCAAGGTGGGTGTTGTGCTGAGCATCACTGGTGAGCCAGGAGCGCGGGGCTGGCCAAGGAGTGATGGGCTCCCATAGCACCCTGAGCCCACTCTCCAGCCACAGGGGAAAGGCTCAAGTTGCTTCTTTCAGTTGCTTGTAAAAAACTCCTTGTGAAACTTCCAAGTGTGTGGAAGTGGGATGGATGGAGGAGAGCTGGGAGCAGGGCTCCTGCTCACATCTGGCACAGCTGCTCCTGTCTCAGCCCATAGATTTCCCCTCCAACAAGGCATAGTTGCTGTCTCAACATCTGCAGCTCTGCAGGATCCCCATCAAGAGAGGTGGGATCAGCCATGGTTCTACTCCAGGCATCACAGCATCGCCTCCTCCACTCCTCAGACACCAGCGGGGCTGATGGGGAATTAATCTCTTCTTGGATGCATGGATAAAGCTGGCCCTATGGTCTCCCATGAGGGATGGAGGCATCAGAGGTCCTGGTGATAGACACATCACTCCACTCCATGTGGGCTTCTGGTGGCTTCTGTGTGCCCCATGATCCTGGTCTCCTTCTGACCTGCTGGTCAACTGAAACAATCCAAAACCTCACTCCCAACCTCACTGTGCCCCGCAGCTCTTGAGGACCACGGCCAAGACACTGACATGGGTCACAGCTCAATGAGCCACTATGGATGAGGATGGTTTACGTCTCATCCATGACAGAGACCAACACAATGAACAGAAGCTGCAGAAATCAGCACTGGGCAGTTGTCCCAAGATGATCTCCATTGGGGGAGATACAGGAGGGGACCACTGAGATGGGTCTGACAGCTCCACAGGCTGATGGAAGGCAGCCAGCCCCCAAACACAGCCATGCCCATGGTGCCAACCCTGATGCACGCACTGGGAGCAGGCTGAGGCAAGCCAGCCACGTGCAAACTGTCTTATTGACTAGATCTAGCTCATCAGGCACCTAATATCCTGCATTTTTCAGCACTTGTCTCGATTTATCCCCCTCCCTTTCCCTGAGGTGTCTCATTAAGAGTCTGATAAATGCTACTACAGGGTCCCTGTGAAAGCACCAGCCCTCACTGGCTCCCCACGCTGCTGGCCCTAGGCACCGAGGGCTGTCCTGTCCCTGTCCCCATCCCTCATGCCCTGTTCTGGGGAGGTTTGCTGGGAGCTGATCCAGCTCCTGGATGTCCTCCTGCCTCATTCACATGGACCAAACCAGGGTTTGGTGCAATTTCTCTGCTGGCAAACTGCCTGCTGTGACACCCCTGTGGCTGGACACCATAGCCAAGGACTATAAAAAGCCATTGTACTGGTCTCATCCCTACGTCTCTCGCCTGCTGCTCCTTATCCTCAGTCCTTCCCTGAACTGATTATGTACCCAGAAGCTTCTTATAAGGGGGACAGGGCTGTACAAGGACAGATGCAGGAGAGAGGTGGCACATGAGCAGTTTCTGAACAAGGTGAACATGCCCCATCACTTCACCACTTGCCCAGCCATGGATAGGCCAAGGGCATCAAGTCACACTCATGAACACTAACACAACATCCCCAGACACCACTGTGGGCATATGGATGCTGTGCATCAGCCAAAGTCCAACCTTGCCCACTTCAAGGAGCCCTGAGGAGGCTTATCCACAGTGAGCACTACTCCTGCCTATCCAACTGACCTATCAGCCAGCATCCTACCTCATCCCACAGGCACAATGGGGCAGCAGGAGGTTTGACATCTCCCCATGACCAGCACAGCTCTTCTTCTCCCCAGCCCTGGAAAGCATCTCTGCCGCACGCTCCAGCTAGATTTGTACAGATAAAGGCCATCCCTCGACAGAGGCAAAAAGCCAAGTGCATGTAAGTGATATTATAAATCACCTCTCGCTGATGATCACTCGAGTTGTGCACAGGCTCTGCTCGCTCTCATCTCTTGGCTGGAAACGGTTCAAACTCTTTATCTTAATGAGGGATGAAATCCCACAAAACCTGCTGCGTGGCACCCAGCCTCGCTGCACGAAGCATCCCAAGGAATGGCTCTGCTCACTGGCAAAGCAGCAGCAAGACAGCAGGCACCATTCACCCGCTGGTGCGGCTCCAGAGCGTGGAAGCATTGGCGCTGGTGGAATAAATGCTCTCGATATGGGATGGATGAACCAGGGGTAAAAACAGCCCTTGGGCTTCAGCATCCTCTGCTGCCACACGATGAAGCTGGACAAAAGGTGGATTCAAGCTCTGCATCCTCATTTATGCACAGTGAAGAGAGCTGTGTCCTGGCTGCCACCACCCCCCACAGGGTGTCCATCCCCACCAGGGTGCCTTTTGGAAGGGAAGCAGTGGCAGAAATGCCTGGGGGAAACAATTCCCCTACCGCAGAGCCTCAGTGTCAAAGAGATGAAGGAAAAGCAGCAGCTGTGCATGAAGAGTGCAGCACATCCAACTGCAGCTCAAACAGGCAGAAACAACCTCCCACTACAGTTGCATCTATAGCAGGACAAGCTCCCGGGGCTTTTTCCTCCTGAGTTACACAAGCAGATGCAAGGAGGGGGGAATGGGAACCGCTTCAAAGGGGTTCAAGGTTCAACTGAGTTGCTTCAGATTTATCCTCTCTCCACTGTATATTGAGAAATGAAATCCAGACTGGAATTGCTTAATCTCAGCTCTTTCTCCAAAAGGAGACCCACAGTCACTGATCACATCTCAGAATCCCAGGATGGGAACGGAGACCTGGGAAGTGATGGCTACTCTGGGAGGGAGCAGCAGAGCATCACCCCAGGCTTTGGTACCCTCCCTGCGCACATGGGGCTGCCATCCCTTCCCAAACTCACCTTCAGAAACTTGTACAGCAGAAACGTGAACCAATTCGTCAGCATCTTCTCTGCTACCGACTCCGTCCTGCAGGGAAGGCAGAGAGCAAAGCCATCAGCAGGGGATATTAAAGGGCTCTGATCCCACCCGCTGACACCTCAGCCTTGGACTGTGGCTGAATTACTTTTGTCTATAAAAGGTGTCATCTGGAATGGGAGGAGCCATGAAGCAAAGGGGCACAAGCAAACAGCAAAGCTCTAGAGCAAAGGGTGCCCATCCGCAAGGCTGAGGGACAGCAGCCCCCCAGGAGGGAGGAGCAAATTGGTCTCCAGTGTATTTGGAGAACCAGAGAGCAAAGTACAACCTTGTCCCATGGGATTTAACCATTCCCTGCCTGCATGGTGGAAATCCAGGTCTCTGTGTGTCTCCTCAGAGTGGGGTGGGGATGTAGCAGCTTGCAGTGTACAATGCTGCAACCACCAGCTCCAAAAGAAGCTCAAAAATGGATCTATGCCTCTCTGCTTTCAGAGATGCAGCTGACGGTCATATATTGCCCCTAGTTTCCTAAAGCATGGTTCAAATGCAGATGCCACCATGCTCCGTACGCATGGAAGACTCCGGGAAGTTGGCTGTGTCTGTTTGGGAACACCACCATGCAAACGCGCACAAGAAGGAGAGCAGAATCCCATGGGATGAGTGTGAGATGTGATGGGTCCAAACAGCAAGCGGGGTGTGCTGGTACTGCAGCCAGGATGGGCTGCATCAGCAGAGGAGAGGGACACAGGGCCCAGGTTCCCACAAGGACAGTTTAACATGCCTATCTGCACCACAGCCTGCTCTCAGTGCCATAAGATTGAAATTCCCCTCAACATGTCCATTATCTAAGTGCCTTTCACTCCCTCTGAAGTTAAAACCCCCCAGCCAGCCCTCCCCCTCTGAGTTAGGCTTCCTCAGCTTATCCACCCATTAACCATCACATCAGCCGCTTGCAGACATAGATGCTCCTGAAGCACCAGCAACACCAACAACATCAGGGACATGGCTGCCTTCCTGGTGCACCAGGGGAAGGGATACAAACAGGCTCATTCAAGGAACCAAACCCAGAAGGAGCCAGAACCTTGGAGCCACCAGAAGGAGCCCCACTGCCCAAGGGCAATGCCATGCAGCAGATGGGCCAGAAGCAGCTCCCGATGGCCAGATGGCTGGGATAGCAAATCCATTTTGTCAGTTTATTCAAGCTGACTCAGGGTCGCATGGTCCCTTCCAAGGCTTTCCCTTCTGCTAATGGGGCTTGGCCCTTTTTGCCCTCCCTGGAATAGCAGAGCCTTCCTTAATGGTAATACCTGAGCCTCCAGGGAAGCCCTTCTGCCCTGATGGGAAAGATTAATGCATTGAGGAGAAGCAAAAAGGGAGAAGGGACACAGGGAGAAAGCCAGGAAGGGGTAGACTGAAGCTATTCAGCAGGTATCCCTCAGCCCCAGCCCAGGTCCTTTGTGACAAGGCTGTAACACTCATCTGAAGTGCCATCATCCAGGCTTCGGTGGGTGTTTGTCTTTATCCGTAATAGAGCCAGACGCCACAGCAACAGGGGATTATCCAGTAACAAAATAAACAAGTAACAGCTCTCCCCACTTGGATCAATGGTAATCCAGTGCCCTGGGCAGTGAGCACACCCTCAGACTCAGCAGCAGGGCTAATCAAAAGGATGGAGAAGCTCAGCGCCGCTCGCTCCATGGTTAAACACCACTTGGGGACACACAAGCAAGGTGATGGGGACCTCATCCCTGTCCTAGGCCTCCTGCAGCTCCATCAGGATGGGCCCTTGAGCTCTGTGGCTGGGCATCAACACTCCTCAGGGTGCTCTGTCCCTGTGCTCAGTCACTGCAGCTCCTGCCCTCCCCAACCTGCCCTTTATTTAGATGTTACTGATTTACTTCAGGAGCTGGAAATGCAGTTTAAGTATTCCAGTGAAATCTGGTGTCATGGAGGGATGGTAAGAAGGGAAGAGCCTAAGGATGAGCTTGGGAAACAGGGATGGGGGAGAGGGTTGAGACCTCCAAGATCCCCCCTGCTCACCCAGGCAGCCACAGGTCTGCTCTGCACCTCATCTCTGGCACTTGAGAAACTAAGATCACCCTTTTAAATGTGATAAACGAAGCAGAGAGAGTCAAAGTTATGTTCCTAAAGAGACCAGCCAAGGGAAGGTGGCTGGAACTGGGACCAGTTCACATCTGTGTCTTCTCCCCAGGGCCAGGCACACAAAACCCAACAGGCTTTGTCTGATCTGACCATGCCATCCATGAACATTGGTTGATGGCTGAAAATGCTCTTGAGGCTTCCTGGTGACATGCTAACCCTGTGGCTCTCCTCTGTCTCTGCACCTTCACTGCAGGCTGGTGGCACCGGGCTGGTGAAGGCAGAGATAGGGAGGCACAGCAGTGCAAAGGGAGAAGATGGCACAAGGAGGGCCTCGGGCTGGGCTGGTGCAGCTTATTAATTGTTTTTGTTCAGCTCTTGGTGTATCTTTCAATATTCATCAGCCCGTGATGAAGGAGAGCTCAGAGCTATCGTTAAATATTGATGGGCCAGGCTTGGCAGCCTGCCTCCTACTCGCGCTCCCCCCGGCCCCAGAGAGACTCCCGGATTGGGAAGAGCCGCTTGGCTTTCCCAGGAAAAACCCTGTATGCCCAGTAAGGTGGGCAAGCCCCAATGAGGCACCCATGCAAAGCAAGAGCTGCCCCACATGCTGAGAGGTGTGTGGGGCTGTCTGGTCCCATGCAGAAAGGAAGGCTGGTGGAGCATCACTGCGGCCATACACACCAGCATGCATCCTCACTGCACCAACCTACAAAGCCAGAAGCTGCCAAGCATCTTGTTCCCTCCTTCCCAAACAACACAAACCCACATGGGCCAAACTAGAGCAAGAACATCCCATGGGTGACTTCTGAACTTGTTGGGTCCAAGTGGTCCCACATCCCTTACACTTGCACACAGACAGGCAAGGAAATGCTTGACAACAGACCAACAGCCAACACCGAAGGCATCACCGATGGCATCCCCAATGACACCAATTCAGAAGAGCCTGGGCACTGTCCCACAACTCCTACCCGCCCCAAATGGTCACTCACCTCCTCAGCAGCAGCTTGGGGTGGTTCTTACTCTCCAGGTTCTTCTCAATGAGGTCAGAGAGGAGCTGTTTCAGCACACCCGTAGCATACTCCATCTCGCCCTGCAGCGCCGTCATGATGAGCGAGGCCACGTTGCCACGGTCCCGCATGGAGAAGCTGCGCTGAGCCTCCAGCGTGCGGATGAAGGTCAGCAAGAAGTGCTTCTTGTTCAGGAGCTGCCCAAAGAGCGTCAGGGATTTCTCCACGTTTGCCTGGACCTGCAAGGATAGAGCAAAGCTGGGAGATGGGCATGAGCAGGAGGGCAATAAGAAGGCGCTGGGCTGCACAAGATGCTGGATTCACCCTCATTCCACAAGAGGAAAGGATGAAAATAGGTCAAAAAGCAGCTGGATTTGCTCTTTTCATATTACCAAGCTTCCTACTTGGTGATCAACTCCAGTTCCCTCCAAAAGTATTATCTAGTTTGTGGTATCTCAGCATCAGGTCAATACAGGGCACCACTGTATATAATGTACATACATACACACACTTCTATACAAAGACCCTCCCACACATGCGCAGGCACATACACAAACTTCCATCCCATAACCAAACACTCTTTCTCTCCCAAACACACCCCCACACAAATAGTAATTCTCAATTTCAGCTAACAAGCAGCTCAACTCCCACCCAAGGCGCTGCAACACGTGCTCTGGCTATTGCACAGAAAGCAGACACCTCAACCCTGAGCTCCGCCACCAGCAAACCCACCTGATTTTGAGGGGCTGGATTTCAGACAGGGAAGGAAATAGCAGAAACCCCACTCCAGACACAGCCTGAAACATTCCCTGTCCTCTCGAGATGTTTAAAGGTGTATTTCTGGCCATACTTGGCCACATAGGACCCAGCAGGGATTGGGTTGGGATGTTCTCACCCCCATGCTGCCACCGTCAGCACGGCTCTGGTCCTCCCTAACCACACTTCTAATCAGAAATGAACATTTATACAACACAATGTTTTCCCATTGGAAAAGATGGTTTCCTCTGAAGAAAAGCCTCGCTGTGGCAAAAACAGCAATGAGAATAAGTGAAAAATTTCATTCCACGTTGGTATTTGGAGACAAAACAACACTTTTCACTTCAAAACACCAACTCAAAATGAAGAACAGGGTTTTGACACATCAAATCACTTCACTTCAATCAAAACTTTGGATCGACACTTTTCACTTCAGCAGAATTCCTCATGGTTTTAACTTCCCCCTCCAAAACACTCCTTCCCATTGGACAAAACCCCTGTTTCCCACCCTGTCCTTGTCAATTCTGCAATAGGAATCCCCAGGCGCCACTGTCACCCTCGTCACCCAAATGCCTGTCCCATAGCATCCCCAAAGGGTGATGGGGTGGTGATAAACCCTCTCTGCCCCCATCCTCAGGGTTCCCTCATAGGCACTTCACAGCAAGCACATGGCTCTATTTCCCTTAAACCAGGTCAAGAATAATGCCCTGCTAGGAACAGAAATGCTTTAAATTAGATTTTCCCAGAGCCTCTCCCTCCAGACCAGGCAGAGACCTCAATGCAATAATGCTGGTAACTCAGATGCCTGAGGTTCAGCAGCATTACCCAGCAAGCTCCCTACAGGGATGCAGAGATGCCGGGCGATTCCTCAGCATGGGAAGACCCAAGAGCCAGCTGGAGCACAGCAGCTGCACTGGAGACCTACCAGACCTACCAGTACAACTGGTGCAGAGGGAGAGATGCTGCACCCCTATCCCTGTGCGCTGCTGGTGCTTTGGCAATCAAGACCACACAAAGGTGACCACAGAGCAAGAAGACTTCTCCCTTCAGTAGAGCAGGAGGAGCTCGATAGGATGGGGAATGGGTCCTGCCCATCAGTAACCATCCCGCTGGAGCACAGAAGGACATGAAACTCCATCACAAGCAGCGCAGTGATGCCCGAGGCTGTCGCCTCCCTGGTTCCCTGTGTTTAACTGGCTGATCATTAGCAGAAATAAATGAACAATACTGAATTAAATATTTAATCAGGCTTAAACTCCCACCAAGCACCAAAACCTCCCCCTCAAACCCCAAAGAGAAAGGAGCTGGTCCCACCAGCCTGATGCTCGCTGAGGATTAGCGTGTGCGTGAGCAATTGCCGCTTCCTTCCCGTCACTTGCAATAGCTAATGTTACACTCTGAGCAAAGAGACAAATAAAAGCAAACCTGATTAAATTATATGAAGCTTACACAACTGCAGTTGCTTTATTTAATCTCTTTTGAGGATTTGGTGGGGTTTTTTGTCCTCCTTTGCAACTTTAACCCCCTGTTTCCCATGCCAGGCTGAGCTGGCGTGCTCACTCAATGTTTTGAATTAGGAATCAGAAGTGGACAAACACCCATCCATCCCGTCGCAGCCAATGCAAAATTCCCCATCTGATATCCTTTGTGGTACCCTTTCCACCCCCTCCTCTTTAGGGAAAATCCTAAAGAGCAAGAGCAGAGGTGAGAGGAGAAGCAGGCGTTTGCACAGACAGGAAGGGCTGAGCCCCAGGGAGGGCTATGCTCACGCTCCGAGCATCCGGAAACCCGAGCTGCAAGGGGAAATCCATGGAAACAAGGGGAAATCCATGGAAACCGGGTCCCCACTGCCCTCCGGAGCTGGGATTAGGGACCAGGGAAAGAGAGCAGGCAGAGGGCCAGGGCCCCGCGCCGCAGCCACACGGGCGTACACCACCAGCACGTGCGCTTGCAGTTGGTAAGAGCTTGTTGTGTTGTAATTAGTGACCGTGCATCTTGCATCAGGGCCAATTACTTCTCCTAAATACATTGTGAAGCCCCCGTCGACATTAATTACTGTGCTGGGTCAGCAGCGAGGGGAAGCTGAGGTCACCTCCCTCCTTTCCCTCATCAAGAGCAGCCTCAGCAGCCCAGCAAACGAGAAGCCAATTGGTGTGCAATTGCATGCACTAAATTAAACAGAGGTGGGGAGGCCGGGAGAGCAGAGGGAGCGGGCTTGGGAAGCAGGGGAAGGATGCCAAGGATGGGTTCTGCATGGGGAAACGGAGCCAAGCAAGCAGGCCATGTCAGACAAGCCTGTTAGAAACGAGCAGCCGGTCAGGCATCAAACAAACCCAATTGAATAAAGCAAGTGCTGTAGAAAATGACAGCAGCAATGATATTAATATAAATATTGATATTAATGTCAGAGTGCAGTAAGCAGTCAGCAGCCGCTCCGCGTTCATGTTGGCTGCCACGTGGCGAGATGCTCTTTGCTGCACCAGGCCAGCATCCAACCAAGGCATCTCTCCAGCCCTATGCTTGGGGCAAGGGGACGTGTGCAGGGGCACAGCGCCAGTGCGAGACGCTACAGAGACAAGACAGATAGACCCACACCTCCATCTCCTTCAGCACGGGGTGGTCTTCTATCCCCGGGAAGAGAACGCGCATGGCATAGGTGCGGTAATCCAGGAAGGGGATGCCGGCGCCATCCAGGTCGTTGGTCAGCTCGTTGATGTCAGTCTGCAGCTCAGCAAAGGCTGGGGTGGGAAAGGCAGAATTAGACCAACACATCCTGGAGTGCCAGCACCCAGCATCAGCACCCAGCCTGCACCCCATGGCTGGGCCCCCAGGCGTGAACTGGCTCTGCATCCCTCCTCCCCGCAGGCTGTGATCACTGTCCCCATCTCACAGATGGAGGAATGGAGCTGCAGAGGGAGCGGATGACTTTGCAGGAATAAATCAAGTGGCAGCATTGGGAACAGGACCACCAGGTCCCAGGGGCCTCAGATCCCTGCTGCTCAGCGCTCCCAGCCTCCCAGGGATGAAGGGGAAGCAGGGAATGGCAAGGCTTGAACAAAGCCAGAGCTTCTGGGGGAAAACGTTAGCCTAAACCACAAGAATGCCCTCATTTCTTTTTGACCTAAATACTGCTTCAGAGAAGAGCTTGAACACACCCACCCCAGCACCTCCGGATCTGAGCAGAGGCAGCAGTGAATCCCAGAGGAATGCGATGCGGGGGGTGGTCCTGAACCTTTAATTGCACCTACAGGGAAAAGCTGCCGGGAGAAGAGTCCTGGAGATGCACCAGGGAAAGGGGTTGGGGGGCGAGGGGAGAGCAAAGCCTTAGAAAAACCAAATTAAAGGCACTTTAAAGGGAGCTGGGAGCCAGGCAGAGGACTGCAGGCTCATCAGCCTGATGAGAGAAAACAAACCGTCAGCTTGAAAGGCGTGCTATCTTATCTGTAACTAGTGGGACTAGAAAAGAGAAAAGGCAGGGAAGAGATTGTGCCTTTTAATTAAAAGCAGATCCTTTTATCTGTCAGCTGTGGAAGACAAGACACCATCCCCTCCACCAGCTCCCTTCCCTCTCTCTGTCACCAGTGCCATCCGCAGGCACGCCTAGGGATGGGGATTTGGGGAAGCAAAGGGGGTTTTCTTCCTTTCTTTCCTCTCTTTATCATCTCAGGTTTGGTTGTGGTTGGTTGTGGCTGTGGCTGGCAGGGTCAGGGCCTGGGGAGCCAGCTCAGGGGGATAATGGGCAATTAGGTTTTATCAGCAGGATCATACAAGGAATTCTGTCCAATTTCACAGCATCTGTCTATCACATAATGAGAGATGGACTGCCCACTCCCAAGCAGCCTCCACTACTCTCCTTGCTCTCTCTTCTCCTATTTGGAAAAGGGGAATTTCTTAACGGGAAAAATCCCCAAATCCCACACAGAAAGAGTTTGCTTCCTTTGACAAAGCAGCTTTGCCCACTCCCTGGAGGTATTTAAGTGACGTGTAGATGTGGCACTTAGGGACAGGATTTAGTGGTGGACTTGGCAGTGCTGGGATAATGGCTGGACCCTTCAAGGTCTTTTCTTACCTAAGTGATTCTATGATTCCCATTCCTCTTTTGGGGAAAGGCTGGGAGCATAGTGAGCTTAGGGACAGTGGGAAACCCTTTAAGACCCCAACTTAACAGCACAGGGATTCCTCACCCTCTTTGCATTCCAGGGCCACCCGGGATTCCAGGTTGTCCATCTGCAGCTGGAGGCGCTTCAGGGTCCGGTCGGCATCCCGGGACTTGCGCTTGTATGCGATGAGGACAATGATGATGATGAGGAGGAGCAGGCCACCTCCTCCACCGATCCCGATGATGGCGGGCAGGGTGAGCAGGCTGTCCGAGTAGATCTGCAGCGTTCCTGGGGAGAACTCAAACCCTCCAGCCTTGATCTGCACCATGGTGGGGAGAAAACAGACCTGGAGTCACAAAGACAGCCCTTCCCACTATGCCCAGAGCTGGAGGATGACTCCTAGCCCAGAGGAGGAAAGATGCAGGGATATAGCAGGAGCTGGCTCAGAGCAGTGCGGGATGCTTTAATGGGATGCAGGACACACGCTGCCAGCGTGCGTGCAGAACAGGCAGAGTTTGATGTCTCATTCAGACAACATTACATTAACAGATGGGATGTGAAGCGACTTCTCCCATGGCTTGGGAGCTGGGGGGGAGGGGAGGGGGGCCTGTGCTGGGTCCCTTTCAACCTGGCAAGGTCCTGGAGTGTGAGCACTGCTGTGCTACAACCCCACTACCAAAGGAGCCTTCCTTAGGGTGTGAACCAGCACCAAGGGAAAGGGGTGGGAATCTCCCCCTGCCTTAGCACAAGGCTGTGCCTTGGCACCCAACGGGGAAGGAAGGCTGTTGGCAGGGCCACCCAGGGCACACGAACACCCGGTTGTGTGTGCTGGGGAGGGGATAAAGCATTTGGTCCTACAAGTTAGGGAGAGTGATGCCCAGGTGGGGCAGGAAGGATGCTCTTGCACGCGCACCAGTTATCTGCTCCTCATCCACAAACGAGCACAGAGCAGGGCTGGGATAAAGCCTGAACCTCTGTGGTTCAGAGGATACCAGAAGCAAAGGCATCAGTGTCAGCACTTACCGTGACTTTGTGCTGGCCAGTGAGGTTGGGGGACTCGCAGAGGAGCTGGGTCTCAGACACCGTCAGGATGCAGGGGGTGTCTCCGATCAGCACCGTGTAGTTGAGGCGGGAGTTACCAGCAGCCGGTGGGAGCAGGTTCCTGCCCTTTGAGGGAGCAAGGAACGAGATTGTCAGCTCTTGTGCAATAGGGAACACTTAAACCAACCCAATCTAAAGCAAATCAGTGCAGGACTTTGTGCAGAGACAAAAAGCCACCTCCACTGAAGGACACATCCCTACCCCTCTGCCTTACCTTGAGGATGAGGGGAGAGCTGGGCTTCAGCTCCAGCATCCCTGTGGGGCTAAGCGGCTCGAAGACAGGGTCTGGGTAGTAGACGAAGTTGGTGGTGTTGATGATGAGCAGGGCCTGGACATTATCCATGATGAAGCCAATCTCATCTGGGCGGTCGCCCACCTCCGGAGGGCTCCGCACAGGGTTGTCAATGGAGGGAGCATAGCACACCATGGTCGTGTCATTGTAGACGGTGCAGTTCTGCAGGAGGCACAACTGAGGTCAGTCCCAGCTCCCAGCAGGATCAGACCCCATAAGGATCTCCTGCAAGCAGCAGCTCTGGACAAGAGGTTTAGACTTGAGATCTCCTGTCCTGTGCTGTTACATCAACAGGTACCACATCCCACCCTGGGGCAGACTCCTGTCTGCAATGGATGTGCAAGGGGTGGATGTGCTCTCTCTGTCCTCCGTCACTGTCCTGCAGACATCCTACAAACATCCTATCAATTTTGCACACTCAGATCTCAGTGCTCTCATGGGCAGGGGCTCTGCAGGGAGAAGGCTCAGGGAATCCCTCCTCCTTCTTATGCTCTGTCCCCAGCCCCAGCCCAGCATCACTTACGTTCTCCCTTTCAGAGCTGCTGTACTTGGCCCGGATCCTGGGCTCTTTGATGGTGGCCAAGTTGGTGCCAGTCACAGTCAGCAGTGTCCCACCACTAGAGGCATGGAGACAATAGGTTAGGAAGGGCAGCTTAGTGCTGGGTCCTCACTTCTGGGAAGGAATCACCCATCCTCATCAGCCAGACACCCATCCGCCCCATCCTGGGTGAGCCACAATGCCCTGAGGCTCCTCTTATCCTATCCAGATGCCTCCACATAAGGCAGGATCTGCATGTACCATTGCCAAATCATCTCAGCTGACCCAGGGATGACCTAGAGAGATAAAACCTGCTGATTATCACAAACATCCCACCCTGCGTCTGCGTTTGGGGTCTGGAGGCAGCTCCCAAGCTAAAGGAGACCACCTTTCTCCAATGAGAAAGCATCCCAAGGAGGAGGAAGTTCTCCCTGCCTCTCTCTTCACCATGCAGGCAGCGGATGGCAGGACAGGCTGAGCCCTGAGGGGCTTTCTCCATGTCTTGGTGTTGGTGTTAAGAGCCCCACTGTCTTGGAGAGCTCGGCCATGCCCCTGGGGAGCTCGCTCCTCATCAACAGCCTGGGGAAGGTTTCCCCTTGGCACTGGCTCTTAATGGATTCCTTGGGCTCCTCTCCAGCCAATTCAAACCTTTTAGGAAAATATGTAAACATTGCAAAAAATCCCTGATGGGAAATAGTCCCATTTTATTTGCCACCGCCAAATGTCAAGCTGAAATTAAGCAGATCCAAAGCGCTCTCTGCTCTTGTCCCCTGCCAGGCTGAACACTGCAGGCCAGGAGTCAGCAGGGCCCCAGTGCCAAGCCATTGCTCACACTCCTCTCACCACGTCTCTGGAGCACGGCCCAGTGGCTATTGCAGCAGCACTGAGACGTATCCATCAGGAGTTGGGGAGGATCCATGTGCAAAGCAGCCCCCCATAAGCAGCAATTTACCTGTTGATGCTCCACTCGGGATCGATCTTCTGGATGGTGGGGTCCTCGGTGTAGTTGTACTTCACCTCGGGGTTGCTCAGCTCTGCCCGGTTGATGTTGATGAGGATGGGAGAGCCGCCGGGGCTGTGCCCAGGGGGGGTCCTGCACCGGATCTCACGGGCACTTCTCCTGGGGTAGGAACACACAGCCCATCAGTGCCCAGGCAAGAAGAGGGTGCGAGGGGGCACTGCAGCCCCAGCCCCTCGCACCTTCTCAAACTACTGGGGGGCAAAGGGAGAAAGAAGGGGAAAAAGACAAAAATAACCCAATGGGAACTGAAACAAAAGGCAGAAGGGAATGGGAAAGGCTGAGCAGCTCCTGAGCGTTCCCCTCGCGCGGCTGCTGCAAACAGCAGCGATTAGGGCTGATAACCAGTAATTACGGCAGGAAAATATTTAAAGAGCCGCTCCATTATCATCCCTAATCTAAAAATTATCCACTTCATGCCTCAGGGCTTTGTGCTTTTAGAGAAAAATCCCTGTTCTTGGGGCTCTTCCTGCAGCCTCTGACACACGGAGCTTTCAGAGGGATGCCTCCGGACACCCGCAGGGTTTGGCTCCCCAGCACGGGTCCCTGTGCAGGGGTTCCGCTGCCTCTGGAGGTGCCTTTTGCCCGTCCTCATCGCCCTCTCTGCCCCTCACCATGAAAAGGCACAGGGCCGTCCCCCGATGGTCACGGAGACGTTGCTGCCAGCGTTGAGGTGGCTGCCTTCAATGGCGATCCAGGTACCGCCGGAGAGAGGACCCCGGGCTGGGATCACACGGGAGAAAGTGGGTGTCTGCGAAAGGAAAAGAGCATCCCTGGGGTCAGAAGGGCTGGGGACCGGAATCTGCATCCCTAAATAGCCCCACGAGGGTGACAGGGCTAAAGAAGACCCACAGGCCAGCAGCACAACGGGGAAGCAGAGCAGTGGCAACCTTGGAGAGATTCAACCAGCATGACCCATCGCTTGCCCAGAGCATCCCCATCTGCATCTCAGGGAAGTGATGGCTGAATGATGGCTCATTTTCCAACTGATCCACGCAGCATCACCTCCCTCCCATGGAGCCTGTGCCCAGAACGGGACTTACCACAAAGGTGAAGCTCTTGGGGGATGTGGCCCGGTAGCTGGGCGAGCAGTCACGGATGCACACTTCAACCCGGGCCTCATGGACCTTGCTCGGGCTGGCATCTCCAATCTCACACACGATCCTAAGGGATGCGGGGAAGGAGTGCTCAGTGTTCTGGCACTGAGGTGCATCCTGTGCCATGGTAGGGATGGACTGGTTTCAGGAAAAGATGGATCTAACACCAACAACGGTGCCAGCAGCTTCATGAGAAACCAGGGCAGTAGCTGCTGGCTGGAGGTATCTCCCCCAAAGCCTTTGAGCTCCTCCCAGGGCAACCACAGCCAGCAGATACCTCTCCCCCAGTTCAGCCTCCTGTCCTTAGCTGCCATGTGAACACCCCCAGCCCTGCCCCAGCCCACCCAGGTGATCCTCCTGCAGACACTCACTGCTCGGCGCTGATGTACTCGCTCTCGATGGGGATGCACATCACTTTGCCGACCCGAACACCCCAGCGAACATCTTCAAACTTGAGGCCCAGGTTCTCACCAGTGATGGTCAGACGGGTCCCTCCTTGCCTGGGGCCGGTCTCAGGGAACAGCTAAGAAAGAGCATGGCCCGTCAACCAAGGGAGCAGAACTATGGGGATGCCCTGCACGGGCAGCCATGGGATGTGTGTTACTCCCCTACATCCACCCCTAAGGAGCAGAAGGGAGATGATAAATCCCAACGCATCTGTAAGGAGCCCACAGAGGAGGAAAGACCTCCTGAATGACAGCCACATCCATAAATCCCCCAAGGAGCAAGCCAGGAGATGCCAGACATGTCCAGGGAGAGGGTTGGGATTTAAACACCCCACTGCAGACCTGATGGGAAGGAGACAGGGAGTGTTTCTGCACAGCCCCACTGAAGCCATCACCTCTGGGGTTAACCACTGTCCTCCGGATTCACACTGCTCTGATCATATTCAGCATGGAATGGGGGATCCAGTCCCCCTGCACCCAGGCAGCCTGTGGGATGTGTTCGGCGCAGCATCAGAGCTGGGACCAGCACCTGGGGCCACAGAAGCAGCCACAACTCATGACTTACAGGGCAAAACCCCTTCTGGGGCTGCAAGGAACTGCTGCTGCCTAAACCCAGCTCAGCACAGCCCAAGGCCAGGATCAGAGCCCATTACAGCAGCTGCCACCAGCATCAGGCTGGGTCTTGTCCCCAAATGCAGCTCCACCAGGAGGGTGTTTGCTTGGAGTTTCTAAATGAGTGTTAAAAGCTGCTCCCCATGTTCCGCTCCTCTTCCTCCGCGGCACAGCTGACAAGGGCCACACATCCAGGGAGAAATGAGCCTTGGAATGAAATCACAGCACTGGCGCCCAGCATGGGGAGGTCCTGGCTAAATAAGGAGAGAGCTGAGGAGGGGAGCAGGGCTGCTCCAGCATCCCCTTTCCCCCTCCATCCCTGAACTCGTAGCCCCACAAACACCGATGCTTTCCTGCTAATTGGTTTCACAGGGTCCTTTCACATCAACAAGCTCTGGTGGGCATGAGCAGGGGGCTCATTCACAGCTCCAATGGCTGCAGTAGGGCCAGGGGATGACAATGATGAGGGGTTCCACCTTCCCAAGGGGAGGGATATTGCTCTTCAGGGTCACAGGACCCTGCAGAGGTTTGGAGGGGGCTTGTCCCCACCACTGAGCAATGGGTATGAGATTCTTCACTCCAAGGGAGAAGAATCATTGTCATCTCCCAGCCCAGCTCCAGCAATCACGAAGACACCACCAGCCCAGAGGGATGGGCAGAAAGGAGGCTCCAGCTTCTCCTGAAACCACTGTATCATAGGATCCCAGACTGGTTTGGGTTGGATGGGACCTTAAAGCTCATTCACTTCCAGCCTCTGCCACAGGCAGGGACACCTTCTGCTAGAGCAGCTTGCTCCAAGCCCCTGTGTCCAACCTGGCCTTGAACACTGCC
>WYDI02028323.1:0-50288 GCA_009867235.2 Psittacus erithacus | reverse complement strand
TACTGAGCAGCAACTAAAAACATTGGTGTTATCAGCGCTGTTCCCTGGCCGAAAGTCAAAACCACAGCACTGCACCAGCTACTAAGAAGGAAAAAAATGACTGCTACTGCTGAACCCAGGACAACGACAACATTGGAGAGTAGTTCAGATCCCTAACAGGATGGCAAAAAAATCAGAGAGCAACATACAGGAGCCAGGAAAAATGAGCTAGAAGCCAGAGTCGGGGCTGCTCTAAAGGAGAGCATTTGTAGGCAAAGTGGAAGTTTTCATCTGAACTCTGTTGCTGATGTTCTGGTGTAGCCAACTAAGTTCATTGGCAGCATTAATTTGTGCTGAGGAATTTGCGCCTCCATTTTAAACAAAGCTGCCTTGCAAAATATTACCTGAACAAGATGCGTAAATGCTAAGTAACAATCATTCAAGTTTTTAGAGCCAAGGGAAAGAAAACTTTGATGTTTGAACATTTGAAAACCTGTACAAGCAGCTTAAATAACCTAAATAACCTGTGTCACAAAAAAACCCCACAAAAAACCCCCAAAAAAACCCCAACACCAAGACACCTTTAAGAATCTCAGAAATACAGTGTCAGGAAGTGTGGATCATTTATATTATGCTAGAAACTCTTCCAAGTATGTCTGCTCCACTATGCACTTTTAATATAATAATGTATAAAGCTTATTGCAACATAATTAAAATGGATCTATTCAATAAGAATAAGGACAAAGAATTTCATTTAAAAATGAGACCCAAAACCAAATCTATAAAACTAATCTTGTGAAAACTTTATAATACTTCTATTATCATTCTGCAGAAATACTACTAAAATAGAAATTAAAAAGGAGAAATTTTCACCCAAAATAAAATTTTCAGGTTCTTAACAAAGGATAAATTTTTAAAAGCATCTTATATTGAAGAATTAGCACAAAAAGGCTCTCTATTCTGTCACACCTTTCTAAATATTTTAATGATAAAATGTGTGACATGACATCCAGTAAGAATCACTGCAAATATTTACATCAAGCTTGTAGCATAACAGAAAAACATCATCATTTGCAACTTCAGAGACAAGGAAAATAACTGGTGAATTAATTGACCAAAATATTGGCCAGGGAAAATTCTACATTATTCAAAAAGCCAGTAAGTGCTATCACAGTTCTGAGAACACTGGTTTTTTGTGTATCACAAAGAACTGAAATCATAGAAACCATGGATCTGTTACACAAGTAGACAATGTTATAGAGTTTCTAAGCACATAATTTACATTCCTCCAATTATCTCTGCCATATATTATGGAGGTTGTTCTTTACTCCTATGAAATATTCATCATTAAGATTATTTTATATTGTCCAACATTCACAATTATAATGTTCCATTTCTTTTTTTTCTTTTCTATTAAAATAGACTTTTATCAGAATGAGTTTGATTTAATTTGCCTTATTCCTTGGAGAAGGAGCTTTTCAAAGACAAAAAAAGCAATAGCCACACAGATAGGCACTTAATCCAAGGCGCCTGACCTAATCCAATCATTCATCTAATGTTCTGGCATTCTGCACGTCACTTTAGATATAATAAATTAGAACTTTTGACACTCTTAATTTGGAAAGGCAAGGCAACCTCATAGTCACAATTCACTAAACTTCATGCTACCAACACCTCAGTGCTTAATTGCATTTATGAAAGAAATGCCAAAGGTTTATACTGATGTATTCTCAACATCAGTACTTCAGCACAATTTTAGCTACTTTAAACGTACGTAGAGTACGTCAGTCAGACATGTAGATAAGCTAGAATTAATTAAGATCCTTAGTCACACTGAGTATGCCATAAATCAAAGCCAAAGTTAAAAAGAAAAACAAACTCATTTTCAGGTTTCTCTGAGTGGATGCTACACAATATGAATTAAGAATTTGGGTTATTCTCTGCTCAGCCTACCATATTTTATGCCTGTGTTCAGTAAAATACTCAGAGATTCAAAACTCATTTAAGAGGATATTCTTCCTCATCAAAAATGAAAGAGCATATTACATGAATAACGATGAGACTGAAATTAGCTCTCGTTCTTCAGAGAACCACCAGCTCTGCCTAGTTCAGAGTAGTTATGGAAGAAAGGAGGTCCTGGTGTCACAACTGTTTTTTAAAATTCATGTTGTCCACAGGGTATGACCACTCTCTGTGCATCACTCATGCAAGGCACCCTCATGAAAAGCACCCTTTTTCTGGGACTTCCTCGTGGAAAGAAGCTGCTGTGACGGGAATGATAGCTAAGCTGTTTAATCCTTTCATAATGAATTTAGTACTTGTGAAATGTATCAGATGAAAGGGTCTTCAGAACTGCCTGCTCACATCATAGGTACAGCCAAACCTCCCCACAGGGATCTGGCAGTGTGCCTTGCTTCTCAGAAAAAGCATCTTTAAAGGTAATGAGGCAGTTCAGCCTCTGTATCTGGCCACAATTTCTTTCCTCTGCCATCTACAGAGATAGTCAACTTGCCTTCCTGCAGCTCATGCAGGGGAAACCACAGCTTCCACTAGTGCATCAATAGCAAAACTAAGACTGTGTGATAACTATGAAACTTAGTATAGACATTTGAAAACTGTTCTGGTGGTAATTCAGTGATACCAGGCAAATATTTGCAGAAAACCCTAGGTTTTGGTTGCATGAATGCACAAATTTTGGGGAGTTACTGTTCTTCATAAATGCCACTATCTTTACATACAGAAAAAAATCTTGTGTATAAATAAGATTATTCAGTATTTGTTTTTCAATGTTCTTCTATCTAAAAAGCTTCTGTCATCTAGGCAGACAACAAAAAAGTATTATGTAATGTAGGACTACCGTTGCCAAAGGCATCTCAGGAGTTCATTCACTGACATGGCAATCTGCAAACTCTCATGAGCTTCATTTAGGATGCCAGCTTGGATGAGCATTCAAATGTCTCGGCTATTGTACAACAACCAGCAACATGAAGAAAAATCAGGTTGCAAATATCCCTTTGGGGCTAAACTCAAAGGTACAATTTAACTTCAACTAGCCTACATTCAAATTACTAATGACTAACCAGGTGAATATCTGCTGCTGCTAGTCTGAGTATTTCATTGGGTATCTCTTTTCCAAATCAGTATTCCAGAACAAAGTATTTTTTTAGGAAACAGTTAATACACCTCACTGCAGGAAGCAGGTTTTAAAGATAAAAGCTGAAAAAATGGGAAAGTGGAATATTATTTAAATCCTATCAGTAATCCTGTAGTAAGTGTTCATGTGAGTACAGGGCTTTTGGTAGGAGGGGAAGGGAGGGAGGAGTTCTGCTTTAGCATAGTTGTTCATGACAGAGAATTAACATTTAAGATTTGCTTTTTTTGTATTTTTATCACCCAAAAACTGAAAAGAGAGATGGATATTTCATTTCAGGTCTGTTATTGGACCTCTGCTGAAAAAGCACCAAATGGAAAATTTACCCCATCACAACCAACCATGCTAGAAATAAAAATATTATATGTGTTGCACATGTAGTAAGACAGCTCAGGTATCAGTCTCTCATTCTGATTTCTTTCTCCACAAGCATGCATCATTCACTGTTCTCAGCAAAGACCAACATTGCATTACTATGAATGTCAACTTGATGGAAAATTAAACTGAAGGTAGCCTGGTGAATTCAACTGCCAGCTTCACCTGACTTGAGGTGCTCACCCTAGGATGTGCCTAACAGAGCCCCAGCTTTCCATGCTCAATAGCAATGCCTGAACTCCATAATGACATGAAACTGCAGAAGATTGCAACCTGAGAAGCACTTCTGCAGCTGAACAGCTTGTGTTTTAACATCAGCAAGTTTAAAGATTTATTTGACCTTAGACAAAACTTGAGGCTATATCTATCTCCCTCACTGTTGCCTTTTGGAAAGAGAATAAGGCTAGGCAAAGTTTCTTGTAGAAAGTCTTGTGCAAGGCTTACATTCAAGGACTAATTCTTAGAAGAGCAGGATGCTGCCTTTAGAGAAAAAAACCTCAAATTTGTCAAATAAATGAAAGCTTATTAAACATTAAAATCACAATTAATTTCATTATTGAATTTAGTATACTGGTTTAAGGCCAGTATTGGCCTTATGCATATTGGCTTACAGCTTAAGCTTGTAGACTAATGATCAATCATATATAGCCAGATTAATTTTCTATGTTTTTCCAGTAAAGGTGTAACAAGATGAAGCAATGGAGGAAGCGAGGTCACAGCTGAAGAAATCTGCTTCCACTGTCACTGTTGCAGTGTAGGTCACTGTAAAGCCTGATAATAAAAACAGCAGTGCTATGACCTACATATACAGTATGTCACTTCACTTACAGATGTGATATTACCGTTAGATGGACAGAACTCTTGCCCCAGTTCTATCCTCAACAGTTAAACTACCAGGTATGATCTGGCTTCTAATAAGTTTTAAATTCCTGCACAGCTTAACTAGGGTGAGTAATTCTCTGAGATTCCCTTCCCCACCAGCAAAAAGAAATAGGCTCTTCCAGAAGGTTACTGGTGCTTTAGATACGCTGGATCACATTCTGTAGAGCTTTTTTTTCATTTATTTATTAAATGTAAAGGCATTGGGGCAACTTAACCTCACTTTCAAGTTTGTTTACATGGAAGGGAAAGGAAAAGGTTTCAAACTCCTTTGCATACCAAATAGTTGCAATAGTTTTACATGACAGTTTATGTTAACTTCTGCGGCTGTCAGTAGGACTGCGAAAGGAACTTACAAGCTTGTGAATGTTTGTCAAGAAAAGTGATCCTCAAGCCTGTCTTTTCTAACCTTTGTGGATCATTTGCAAAAACATGGACAGAATTATTGGTCAGTTGGGATGCAAATCTTTTTTTCATTATAATATCATTTATCCCCACATTTCAGCACTCTGACAGTCAGACTGAGCGCCACTAATAATGTGTACGTAATGCCACTAACACTGTCAGAGTGATAACAATGCAGTAATGGCACGGATCACCCAGAGAAATGAATAACATAATGGCTCGCTTTTTCTTTTAATTGCTTTTCCTTTTACTGAAAGATTGAGGCTCTGCTTTCTATCCAAATCTTTTCACAAGTAATTACTGGGTGCAAACTTCTGTCAGAAGTTAATGTTTTTCCATAGTCCTTAAACCAAAATAGGCAACAGAACATTAGGTCTGGCATTTCTAATTACAACTCTAATTATATAAAACCTTTTTGCCCAAAACAGCAAGAAACAGTTCCTACTGCTTAATGAGAGTAGAGCTCTCACAAATCAACATTCTAGTACAGTATTCATCTAAAGTCTATTGCTGCATACTACCCACTGCCAACTGTTACCCACATGTAGCTTGAGTGGCAAAATCCATCCAGCAGTGTATGATCCTTCCAGCTAGCTTTAAAATTCTGCCTCAGCATGGTGCTTTTCATTCTTTAGTAAGTATATTATCAACAATAAACTAATATCAGAAGCAATAGGGAATCTCAGCTACAAGCCAGTGAGTTCCAGTGTTCGTTATACTATCACGTAGAATCATAGAATCATTTAGATTGAAAAAGACCCTTAAGATCATTGAATCCAAACGTTAGTGCAGCACTGGTAAGTCCACCACTAAACCATGTCCCTAAGGACCACATCTACACATAATTTTAAATACCTCCAGGGATGGTGACTCAACCACCCTGAGCAGCCTCTTTGAATGCTTGACAACCCTTTGCATGAAGAATTTTTTCCTAATATCCGATCTAAACCACCCCTGGTGCAACTTAAGGCCATTTCCGCTTGCCCTATCACTTGTTACTGGGGAAAAGAGACCTTGTCCCAATCATTGATAAAGATACTAAACAGGACTGGCTCCAATACTGAGCCCTAAGGAACATCACTTAGCCTCTCAGTTCTATAGCACTTTATCACTGTTTCTGCATCTTATAGGCTGAAAGGCCACTGGCAGTTGATAATTGCTCACAGATAGATACCATATAGTGCTACTTACCAAGATCTTTCACCTAGAAATGAAAAAGAGGAATGGAACAAAATGAAACAAATACCAAGAACGTCCAAGTAAGATGCTCTAAGAGGGAATAGCTTGGACTGTATGGAAAGGAGGGGGAGTGGGGTAGGAATCTCATGATGCACTCTTGTCTACATTGTATCTTGCCTCCTCTAACTACCTGAACAAACACGGAGCCCTGCAGGACAGAAAGACATTGGCAAACAGCATCATAACCAGGGTTTCTTCCGCTTTTCTTTTTTTTTTTTCTTAATCATATGTAAAAGAATTTTTGAGCTCATATAAGTAAATGACAAAAAGAGAAGGCAAACTTCCCAGCAAAACACAGCTTTCTGCCATTGGGAAATGCCAAACAGCTGGCCGGGAAAAAAACACATCTTCCTAGCACAATAGACTCAGAAGCAACTAGCAAAAGTGGGTGACAATTTTATGCTCTTCATGCCCAATTTGTATGCATGTGAACCGCATCAAGCTCATGCTACCTCTTACTTGCACGTAAAGACATAAGACCATACTCCTACCTAGATGGTTATGCCAGTCTGTAATGTTGGTCATATCTAGACCAAAAAATTCTTGCAAAGGACCAGAAGTGTCATTAATGCTGCCTTTACTATACACGGGCATCCCAGCTAAAAAGTCAGAGGAAATCTTCCCACCTGCTTTTGCAGAGCTTATGCTCAAATTCTGGAGCACAGTTTAAATAGCCAAATTTGACCAAAAGTGAATTTTTACGGTATTTAGGTACCTGTTTCCCATTGCTGCCTTAAAAAAAACCCTACGTTGAACACTGTAAATTTGGCTTCACCCATATACAGGATATTTTGCTCCCCGCGCTTATATGACATTACATCTGTGGGCACATTTCCAGTGGTATGTCTGTAATTTCCAGCTGTATTCCCAGAGGCTCAGTCCTGCAGAAAGGCTTCTGATAAAGAATGATGATAAAATGGAAAAGATTCCATTGCAGTTTTGCTGTAGAGCTTCCACATCAAACATCTTTCCATGGGCTAAAAACAGACCTTCGGCCTCTGCTGGGAATAACAAAAGTATACCCCCAAGTCTTTGTTTTACCAGCATGAATCTTTGCGTGAAGCCACTAAAATTCTCATGTTCACAGAGGTTGCTGAAGCAGTACAAAATGTTCCTTTGTTTGAGAAAAACAGAAAAAAAGAGGAATAACACATTTTTTTCTTGATGCTTGAGATTATGGTTAGGATACTATAGGTGTTGCCTAGATATCATTAGGAAACTGGCAAATAGGATTAGCAATTACATAGCAGATCAGCACATACAACCAACTAATCTGAAAGGTCTCTGATGGGGAAACAAACACTGAAGAACAGCAGTGAGAAGGAGCCTTTGACAAAGGAAACCAGCAGCTCCATTCCCAAAAGATAGAAAGGCAATTCACTCCAGGAATACCTGATCAATGCTGTCAGTCAGCTAATTGCATTGTTCCTTACCCAGATCTCAAATATGGCCTTTTACATAGACCTCTGCCTGACTGACAGGCTGAAGTGGTTTCTACCTTGAATTTTTTAGGGCTTCTCCAGAATTCCTCACTTGTCTTAGGAGAACAAGATATCAAAAGTAGGCATATGCTTAACAGAGAACAACTGTCTCTTTTAGTTGGTTAAAGCATTTCTTCCTCTTCACCTTTTAATTTTCTTTTCATTTAAAAAATCATAATTATGCCTCACCATTATTCTTATGACTTTTGCTTCTCCAGCCTGCAGGAGAGTCAGCCCTAGGGCTGGTTTCTGGGAACACCTGCTGGGAATCAGCTTGCAGTGAACACTGCCATGGTGGGAGGTCACCTCTGGTCCTGCAAGAGCATATGAGTCCTGCAGGGCTCTGATATGCAAGAAAGCAGCCTCTGTTTATGCTTTAGGATGTGTTTGCTGCTACACTCCCCAGATAAGGACAGCAGCCATCTTCTGTAAATGGTGCTTTCTTGCATTCTGTATTTGCAGAGGAAATCAAAATACAAATTCACTTATCCTGCAAGTATCCTTTCCAATGCTGATTGCCCCGAGAGTCAGCACATACCTAATCATCTCTGCCCCAGGGTCTCTCAACTATTTTTGCTATCTTTGTGCTGTCTCTGTGTGGTGCTGTTTTCCCTGTCCACAGGTGGTTGAAGGCTCTGCTGCAGCCTACAAGGCAGGACGGCACTCTGAGTGGGCAAGAATGTATATTTAGCTGTCAAGCAGCAGTTGTTTTGGAGCCACTCTGTCTGTCAAGTGCAAAGGAGGGCCAGGTTTCAAGGCAGTGTAGATATAAGTGGCAATGAACACATCTGTTTTAGGGCGCTTACTCCTCTTGCATCAGCCTTCAGCCACCAGCATCAGCTGAAGCAAACAGTTGATTTGTGTACTAAGACAGAAGCAGAACAGAGCCCCTTGTTTCCTCAGGATGTGGCCCCTTTGCAGTTTGGCAGGCTTGTGTATATTTGGTGTGTACACTAGGGTCACATGTCTGGTCCCAGGCAGATTTACCCCACAAAATGTTACAGGCATACGACTCCATAGGATCCTTGCAGACTCCTGAATACCCAGTGGCATCAAACGAAATACTGAGACACCTTTTTTGAAAAGCTGGTAAGCCAAGGATCTATAGACACTTACATATTTCTGGTCTTTGGAGTCATGCAGACAGACCCACACATGGGAGAAGAATGCTATTCCCTTTTCCCAACGCACAGGTCAAATGACCCGTATTTACATTGCTTTGTTTCAAAAAGATGTTCAATAGATAAGGGATCAAGAAGCCAAAGAAAGAGAATGAGAAAACCTTAGGCATCTAGGAAATCCTCAGCTTTCAACTTTTTCTGTTCACCAGCTCTGTGTTTTAATCCAGGACTCGCTGAATTAAATGGTTCTTAGTACAGGTCTTAGTCCTACCAAATTCTGTCATCAGCCACTTCAGAGTAAAGAACCAGATCTTTCTGAAATCCAATATTGAAATAAATACAGTGTCATAAAAAACATCACTTTTTTTCCTATCTCTACACAAAAGCACAGAAACTGCATTTTGAAATGAGATTTCTCTTTTCAACTCTGTCTTTAATATTTTCTTGTAAGGACACTAAAGGAAAAAAAAAGCAAAAACTGGGGAAAAAGCTGTTATAGGAGGAACCTCTCCACATACACCTGCAGTTGTGTGGTTTATTCAGGGGTTACAAACTCATCCACCCAGTTAGACATTATGAATCCCACTTGTCAGCTCCATATGCAGCCACAAGAGAAATTCAAACTCACTGCTGGGGCACTTATAACCTTTTCCACATCAGTTGAACATGTATGTTTTCTGCAATAGCACACAGCTGTACAATAGTTCCCTGACTCCACAAGGAGCTAACCCCCAAAACTGAGCCCTTCTACCTAGCCCAAATTCTCTTCAGGCCGAGGTCTTCAAAACTGGGCTAAGTCCAAAAAACATCAAAAGCCTCCCTTTAAAAATTCTCAGATATTTTACAAATCACTTCTTAAACTTAAGTTTTTGTTTAAAACTTAAAGTTTTGCAGGACAGAAGGCAAAGAATGGAGTGGCTGTTGAGAGTTTGTTTCCTCCTCCATTGAGAACATGTATTCCCACAAACAGCAAGAAAACTAGTCTCCAAATACAGCAAGATTTGCAATAAACCGATTGGCAATACGGTAAGGCCAGCTACAGCAGACAATTACTTGGTTCCTGCTGCTTTCCAGGACTCTTTCCAGGGGTCCTCAACACCCCGCTTCCCAAAATACACAATTCCCAACTTGATACTGGGTCATTGTCTTTGACAGAGCCCCTTGAGCTCTGTTCTTGGCCAGCTTGTCCCACTTCTGTGTAGAGCCACCCCTCTGACAGTTTTCTTGCTTGCTCAGCAACCTGTCCAGTTTATTGTCACCAGACTCCTACCCGGTTCATAATCTAGGGCAGATGAGACCTCAGGCATTTCTGCTATCTCCGGGCTTGAAATTGTCTGCTGACACTGATTTTTTCCAGGCTGAGCTTCTGCAGTGATCTGTTGTGTCATTGCTGATTCCTCAAGCTTGCTGCCTGGCTGGGGAACTGTAGCTCTGCAGCTCGGGTTTGGATGCAGAACCAAAACAACAGCACGCAGACTCAGCCCTCTCAAGTTCAGGAAACATTAGGCAAACTGGGAGATGGGTGATCTCCTCTATGCAAGACTTCGAGTCAAAACAAACCTTAATTGCAAAAATATGCCTATCAGACACTCCTTACTTAAGCCCATTTCTTGGTGTCCAAAGCATAGATGCAGTTGTTGCGGATGTTTGTCCCTGAGCTTCAGGGATACAAGGGCCAGCAGGAGGGCTATCTACCTTCCTTTTTTTCCTCAGTTGCCTGTTTTCTCTCTTGAGGCATGCCACCTACATTTAAGTGAAAAAAATGGGCATTTCCTCCAGTCTGTTGATCTGTTAATTATTCCATTACTTCTGATCCTTCCTGGCAATTTTCCCTCCATTTTCCTTGGCACTCTCCCAGCACAAGAAGCTTCTTTCTCCTCAGCTGGCTGCCACATCAGCTAGCTCCATTTGTCACCTGCTATGGCATTTATATAAAAATGTGTATTGAGCTAAGCAAATATAGTGGCTGAAGTGTAGAAGGGGATGTGAGAAACCAGATGAATGCAGGTCCTGCGCCCCTTCAAAAAAGAAAAAAAAGAAAAGTAATGCTAAGTCTCCCTTTATTTAATAGCTTTGTGTAGAAGTAAAAATGAGAATTCACCTCCATTCTTTTCTCTTTCAAAACAAGCATCTTCACAGAAACTTCTACTTTTCAGTTACTCCATTTTGAAATTTTATCATTTGTTTCTCTTACTTTCACTCTTATTTTCATCAAATGAGTGAAGGAGAATAACCATATTGTATGTGAAGGAAGCAAGGATGATAAAGGAACCAGCCTCCCTCTGTCTCCTGGTGCTGGTATATTCAGAGCTGTGGTCACACTCCAAAACAACACAGATTTTCTTTTTTAATTTTTGTCCCTTTGATCCTTGTTACATTTATAACAAGGCCTGATGATGAAAATGAGGCCATACTGTGATCGCTGCCCTGCCAGGACTCTCTGGGGAATTGAAAAGGCTGTTCCATCACCACCTTCCCTGTGACTTATTACTGAGGTTTGGGTTGGGTTTTTCTTTCAGGATATTAGTCAGTGCCAGGCCAGTATCTGCAAGGGACATTAACACTAAGCAAAACATTTTCCATCACACACACAACATTTAAACCAAGCAAGAGTAAAAAAAGATAAAACTAACTGCAGGGACTTCTGTCTTTTTGAACTCAAATATGAACAACGCCCTGTTGTGTGCACATAAGGTCTTTTTGTGTCTGCTTTAGAAATATTCCCAATAACATCAGTTCTTGGTTTCATAAATGTTCACACTAATGAAGTTCTGTGAACCCAACAGAAACTGTTGGACTTAACTTTCTAGAAGTGCTACAAAGCCGCATTTCTTTCTTCGCTCATTCCTCTAAGAGCAAAATGGTTTTATATTTGGGATTCTAAAAACAGATCTTTAACAGGGACTAATGTGTTTCCCAGCATACATTGTTTTTGGTGGCACCTTTGAGTTTAGGAAATCTATAGTCTGAGGCTTGTGATCTCATTGTTGAAAGATGTGGGCTATGAAGGATAAGCAGAGATCCTGCAACAGAATTAGAAGGACATAGGAAAAAAATGTCAATTTAGCCGTTATTGCAATGGAAAGGCTGAAGGAAAGAAACCGTCTGCAGAGGTATGAAGAAGACCACGAATATTAGAAGTAGAATGGAAATGCTAGTATATGCATAAAGTAATGCTGGGATGTGAAGTCCACTGTATAATAGGAAGTAATGTCAGTTATGGACACCAAACCTTCTTTTTCCACCCTTGTTTTGAGTCTGTATGTGAGCGAAATGAGGATATTTTAAATGTGAAAAGGTTAAATGAAGAAAACAAAGTGAAGGAGATGTACTCTTCACTGCATGAAGGAGCATGTCAGGCACACTGCTCTGACTGCGTTTTCTGCCGTGACCCTGATTTTGTTGCGTTCCCTTAAGTAGCCAGTAAATCCTTTTTCCCAGTGAGCAACTAAAGATGCTGCTCTGTACCTGCTGAAAACAGCCACAGTTTGAAAAAGACTAACAAAATCAGGAGAAAAAGTCAGTTAATTTTAAGGGTAGAAATTGGAATGACAAGTGGCTGAAATAGGAAAGATTTAGACAGCCTGCTGGGCAAAATGATTCTCCCTCATTTTCTTATCTGTTAAAGCCAACAGTCACTGCAAAAGGAAACATGGAGTAGTGACAGGGCTAAGAGAAAAAGCAATATAAATCTCAATTCCTACCAACAGAAAATTGAATTTCTGTTACTATAACCAATTAAACTTCTGCTGTATCCAACCACATATATACTGTGGATGTTCATATACTTTCCAATATGTTATTTATGTTCCTTGGGGAAAGCAAATGTTGTTTTCCTTTTAGATAGCATTATAGCAGTTATATATGTCCTTTGTCAGTATTACTTGTGTAGGAGCAAAAACAGATGGTTCCTTCATACTGAAAAAGGCAAGTACTACATTCTGAGCCTTAGGATAATGCCCACAGGCTTGAGTAACAGAAGAATCCTGAAGGAAATTATTGTAAATTAATCTATGCTGATTCAAAGAAACACAAGCTTCAGTGGAAACCTAATGATAATTTCAAGGTCTCAATCCTGCTACTCCTGTTGTTGATTGCCTTTTCTGATACTATTCCACTTTTCCCATGTTACTAGCTTGAAGTCCAGAAACTAACATTTTTATCAATTCTACTAGCCACTAAATGTCATTTTCAAACAGCTGAATCATTTGTAGCATGTAGGATTTGCTGGAGATACGGCTGACTACATGAAGATCTGTACCTGATACTGACACAAACTTTATTATGAAAAAAATAACATTCAATAAAAGCTTCTTTTAGCTTGGCAAAGTTCCCAATGTACCTAATGTTCCTAAGATAGTGAAATGTTATTATCCCTTACAGTTTAGCAGCATATATGAGATAAATAAAGGGTCTTCAATCTGGTTTAGACCCTTTCTTTTCACAATGACATTTTTGTTAATTTTAGTTATTTTTTTTCTACTGTTCCTACTACTATTTCCTACTACTATCTACTAATAGAGATTCTATTAAAAGAAATAGAACACTTCAATACTCTTCATATCCTTGAGAGGCTTTATTTTAAGAAAAGCAGATGCCTTTTGATGAACAGATATGGAACGGCCTACACTTTCATGACGAGATACTGCTGACCAGCTCTAAAAATCTAACACACAATACATATTTTAGGCAGTTGTATGCAGCAAACAATTGGCCAAGACATGTTTCTTCAACAGCTTCTGTTCTATAAACAGAAAGAGGAGGAAAATCCTTATTTCAAAGTTGTCCATGTAATTTATCCACTCTTTAAAATGGAATGCATCTAACTCTGTCAGCTGATGATATTTATGTCTTTCCACTATACCAAATCTATTTAGAGTTCATTCAGCATTGCGGGTCTTGACAAGAGGCAAGAGAGTCTTTCAAAACAATGCTCATTCAATTTCTACAAGTTCTTTGACAGCTTCATCACAGAGAAGCTGGGTTTGAAAGTTATTACATTTTTATTCCTGTATGACATTATTTTCTTCTACACCCTTGAAAAAATAAGAAAAAGACTGCACTGCCTTAAGGGGAGAAAAAGTAAAGACAATGATAACAGGACTGTGTTGGTCCTCCAAGTGTCTATAGTTTTAAATTTATGTATAACTTAAAATTTTACACTAGCAGACATAGTTACTCATTCAGGAAGAAAGCCATCTATAGACAGTAAAAGCAAAGCACTTCTCTAAACCAGTCTCTTGGCTGCTTAGGAGGATATTTTTGCAGGTTATAGATGAGCTGAGCTTTCTGGACACCTAGAAATGAACCATCATCCTTCCCATATCACTCAACCTGGATGACATTAAGTAGTTGCAGAGAACCTATCAACTTCAGCAGACTTAATTTCCCCTCTCAAGAAAACCAGTATCCTCTTCACATCTCACTGTGCTCAGGCTCTAAATGACACAAATCCTTTTGCTTCCCATTGTATGTTCTTGTTTATACTGAACCTATATTTTATGAAATAGAGAAACTTTTCTTAGATAAATAACATGAAGAAATTGAAAGTGAATGAAATTTTCTGCAGATGCTAATTTGATAAACAAGGTCAGCTGAACTGTGGACAAGATCTGTGTATGTGTTTGCCAAGAGTACTCATACATTGCTTATCCTGGCATCTGTGGTGAAAGTAATTTTAAGCATTGATATTATCAAAAGCAGATGTGAATAACATCCTTGCAAATCAGGTTACATATGATTAACTATTTGTTCAGTTCAGTGAAAACCAGTCTTTCTTTCCCCAGACCAAATTTATAGCCATGATCCAGGCTAGTGTATTGCATCACACAGAGTTTGTAAGTCACCTACCTAGACTGCTTCAGGTGAAGCTGTTACCTCCTCCTTACCTGATACTTTGCATTTGCAGATCACATTTGAAAGCAAGGACTATGCCCGAGGCTTATGTGGCTACGTCTTATGTAAATTAAAATTTTTATGTTGCAAATCATTGTTCTATTACAATATGGGAGCATTTAAATGCCTTTCAAGCTGCCAAAGCCTAAATATGCAAAGACTGGCATCAGCATCTCTGAAAACATGAGCTTCTTTACCATTAAACAGATTCCTGATATCAGGGAAGGGACAAATAGAAATCAGAAAGGGTGTGCAATTACACAGAATTTACTGTTTATGTTAATCAGTATTAACTCTGCAAGAACTCTTAGCCACTGACTTTATCAGAGACCTGCCTCAAAGAGGCTGCAAATCTCCATCACAGAGCCCTTACTGGTTTCAAGTCCGCACGCAAGTTTCAGGATATCAAAAGGGAAGAGTGAAGACAGGCTGGGAAAGCTGGGGCTGTTCAGTCTGGAGAAGAGAAACTGCATGGAGACCTCATAGCAGCCTTCCAGTATCTGAAAGGGGCCTATAAGGATGCCGGAGAGGGACTCTTCATCGGGGACTGTAGTGATCAAAGGGTAATGGGTTTAAAATGAAACAGGGGAAGTTCAGGTTTGAAACAAAGAAGTTCTTTATTGTGAGGGTGGTGAGGCACTGGAACAGGTTGCCCAAAGAAGTGGTAAATGCTCCATCCCTGTTAGTGTTCAAGGCCAGGCTGGACAGAGCCTTGGGCAACATGGTCTAGTGTGAGGTGTCCCTGCAGGGAGGTTGGAACTTGATGATCTTAAGGTCCTTTCCAACCCTAACTATTCTATGATTCTATAATTGATTCTCCCATGGGGAATGTGGAAACATGTATCTTAATAATGCTTTATATGACATGTTAAGGGGGTCATTCCTTCTCAAGGAATTCCTTCTTAAGGTTTTTGGGGTTTTTTTGTTTTTTTAACAGTGTATGGTAACAGTACAAGTAATGGACTATTCAAGTCCACTGCCAGCAACAGATCGCTTTGTGATTCAATGCATTAGCCTTTTTTTTTTTTCCTGGGTTCTCCAACAATGATGACATCAGAGACATCACCTTATTTTTTAAAAATCAGAGAATTTGATAATGTGGTGGCCTGAATCCTTCAAGGGTCAATTTGGTGCTATATCAGTCTGCATCACAGACTCATTTTGGCAACCTAGCTTTTTTCTTTCTTCTTCTTTATGTTTTTTTAATCTCATCAATAATTTTCCCACTTTTCTAAGTCTTTGTTTAATGATTTACATTGCACTTACTTCCATTGAGGCAGGAGTGGATGAATGCAACCCAGCATTTTAGACACAGACATTTTCCTCTCCCCATCCACTTTGCACCATGCTGTTTACCTCTGCTGGGCAGCAAAAGCAGAATGCTCTGAAGTAGATCAGCTTCCAGTTCCAATAAAAAATGTTGTGTGCATATACATATATACATATGTATGTAAAAATGCATATGGATATATGATCTAGGACATGATTAAATTAAATGATTTATTTAAAAAAGAAACCTTTCAATCTGTTCTGGAAATCAGTAAGACATAGGGGGCTCAGGGGTACATATTTTTCCATCTGTCTTAGGTTCAGAAAGCTACTTATAACATCAACTAATTATGATCTAAGGACCTCACCTCAGAGGAGAAAGCAAAAGACTATTTATAAACACAGAGTTATTAAAAAGCACCCATGCCTACCTTTAGAAACAGAACAAAAGCTGGATTAAACATCTTACCAACAATACAGATCAAGCAAACTTTGCTCTTTTCTCTTTTCAGGAATAGATTTTGATTTCACCAGATGGTGTGTCCATTCATATGCAATCACCAAGAAACTGGCTGCTTGAAAAATGACAAGAGTAAATAGACATCAAAAACCATAGGCAGGTTTTACACAGATTCGCAGGGATTCATTACCAAGAATGGATATTAGAATCTACAGATAGTCCATTATGTTTCTTTAAAAGCCATTAGATATAGTCGTGTCCAAAATCACAATGCATCTGAGTCAGTATATTATGAAGATAGGGTGAGGGTCACAATCAGCCAAAACCAATCTGCTGCCATAGCAGCCTGGCTCTTCCTCTGCACTTACACAGGTAAGTCTTCAAGCAGACTAGCTCTCTGATCCAGCTGAAATGTCTGAAGCAGTCTACCTCTCTGAAGCAGTACCTTTTTGCTACTGCTGGTTACTGCAACAAGTTGTTGCTGCTGTAGCTGGTTTTGCTGAGGGCTTTTTTTTTTCAGTTCCTGACCTGGTTGACCACAGCTGCTAAGGAAGTAGGGGGAAAGGGTGGGAAGAAGGAAGGGAGTGGGAATCTGTCCCTTATATTGGCAGGGAAGATCTTACATCAGTAATGAGATTAGAGACTAAAGCATCACTGTATAGGTGTGACTGTAAACATCAGAGAGTGCTTAATGGCTTCCAGAAATGCCCTGTCCTACCTGCAAAAGGAAAGTGCAGAGTAAAATAAAGTATTAAGGAAAGAAATGAAAACTTGCAAAACTGACAGTCTGGATTACTGAGATAGGTAACAGTGTTAAAAGAATAAAAACACATATTCAAAAAGACAGTAGGCAAGAAACAGGTGTATTTTCTCCCTTAGAAGAATGACCAGGACTATCTTCTATGAAAATAATCCTCCATTTCAGTGTTAGTTATAAGGCATATAGATTTAGAAAGTACAGTTTAATGAGAATTTAATGTCCATTTTATTGATTTTAAAGCCCTCCTAATCTCTGTACTCACCTGACTCCTCTACATAAGCATCAAAGGGTACTGCCATTTAATTAAATTATAAGTCTAATCCCCTTCCTAGTCACCATAAACACAATAAGGAACACTTGCTTGCTGGAGATAATAAAATATGCTTTGTACATCAGTGCTTCCTCTTCTTGAAAACCATAATGAATTCTTCATAGGTGCAAGACGAGTTTAACTATATTACACCCTCTGTGCGATAGTAGCTGACCTTCTCCATATTATTCATTCACATATTTTTATCTGAATCCATTGAGACCCTTGAAAAACTAGTGACTGCAATAAGACACTAACCACAACAAATTGGAGCAATATTCCTTCAAGGTGGAATAGAATATGTCTAAATTGATAATTATTTCTAAAAATGCTGCAAAATGCACCATGGAAAGAGTTATGTGAAGTGCTTCTGTATGGTGATCATTTCAAAACTGCACTCACTCTTCTCAGTGAAGGCAGCACAGACATACATGTTCAACAGACAGACTGAAAAATGAAATTTTGGGATTATACTGAGGAAACTATAGAGGTTAATGCTGAAAATGTTATGTTCCATTAAATCTGTTTCACTAAGTCTACATAACAATTTTGTTATAACTGTCATCTTGGATACTCAGTTTCAGCTCACTTTTCAGAATTATATTGTGCAAATATTTAAGACCTCCAGACAGTCAAGATAAGTAGCTAGAAAGCACAGGAATATTTTAACCTTGTGACAATTGAATTAAAAAGCAGCAGTATATTGACGATTACTGACCAAGTTAAATATTGTCTTTAACTTGAAATTTTACCTTCGCCTTGTAGGAAACTTAATTTCCCAGAGAAGAAGGCTGTGAACAAATAGTGGTTGTGGCCATTAGGCAGAAGAGCCAACAGGTGTCTACCACAAGCAATTGCTGTAGCAAATACTGACAGGTTTTTGTAAAGCACTGACTGTGCCATAGATAAGATGCTCCTAGAAACTCAAGTGCTTGTGAGCTGATCCAATGAACATTAAATAACAGGGATAAAGTACAGTGGGCCTCCAAGTAAAGTGCTGATTTCAGCTGAACAAATTTTGAAAATTTTGGGAGAAAAGTAGTTACTGAAATCAGCCAGGCGAGAAGGCTGCTGATTTGACTCTCAGGTTAGGCGGAACATTTTTCAAATCAAGTGCACACAAACATGTACCTTGATGGTAGAAAGCTTCTGGAGATAATTCCAGACATTGGTTAATGACAGCATCACCAAAGAAAAATAAATTAAAAAAACCCAACTGATCAACCACCCAAGAAAAAAAAAAAAAAGACAACCCAAAAACCACAACTGAGGAAACAAAGTGAGGAAATGTATGTTCAGGCACCTTTAACCCATGTTAAAAATAAACAGCTCCCCCCAAACCACTAGAAGTGACTGGTTAAGTCTAGATTAAGCCTATCTATTAAGTGAATACTTTGCCTCAGCTTGGTAAATTATATTAGAAACAGATGAAAGGCAAGGTGACAGTAGGAAAAAAAAAATGCCTGGAAATGGGAGATAGGAAAGTCTGAAAAGTGAAAGAAAGTAACTGTAAAAATGGAAGCTGTGCAAATCCTCACCAGAGAGAAAGTTAAATTCAAGCCTTGAATGCTTTCATGGTTTGGGGGCACACAATCTCTGTTACAGTAGCCTGAAAAAATTGGCATGTGAAGTATATTGTAGCAAGGAATTTCAATAAATGTACTGAGTTGACAGAGAGAGGGAAGGCAACGTGTTTTAAAGTAGTAATCTTTTAAACTGTACTTATGAAATGGCAGAAGAAAAGAAAGGGGGAATTATCTGTTCACTTCGAAAACTGTCAGTAAGATACCTGTAGTATGGAGGGCTTCAGAAAAAATAATTTCAAGGCACTAAAGACAAGAATGAATATGGGAAACAGTATAAGATGCTGAGTAGAAATGCTGATGATAGACCATACCAGACTGAGCTGATATGTCTTTCTGAAATAACTTTCTAGACAAAATATGCAGTAGATCCCATGTGCTTTGACTTCAGTGAAGCATTTCATACAGTGGCACATGTGAAATTATTAGCTAAGATGAAGAAGAGAATTAGAAGGAAAATATGCTGAGTATTAACCAACAAAAGAGGTGATAAGTTAGGCTGGTAGATGATGTGTAAGGCACGGGGAGGTTATTAGTAGACTTTTTCAAGGATCTGACTTAGAATAATCTTATCAAATGGCATTTATTATCACATTGAAGAAAAATACACATTTGTGCTGTTACAGCTCTCAGAATTCACTAAAGGTGCTGCTAAACAGGTTTTTTTCCAGGTTAGTACTGTTCCTTTGAAACAAATCTCCAAGCTGGCTTCACATACAACTCTTCAGTTCATGCCAAGGAGCAATCTCATAGCACATACTCAACTCCTTTCAGAGGAAGATAAATGGGGAGATGTCCTTCAGGAGCACATATCATGTTTCAGTTGCAAATGGATGTTCAGTCCAACCAGCCCAGGTAGGAGCTACTCAAGCAAACCCTTTGAAATGAAACCAGTATGGACAATGAGTCCTTGGCACCAAACACAGACCTACTTGTCTTGGGCTGCACTGATTGCCCATACAGCCTGAGTAAGTGTTACCAACATAAAAGAGATCAGAAGGAAAACTGAATTGTCTTAGTGGACTGTAATGAAATGGAATTTAATATTAAAAGTGAAAAAACATGCAATTAGGGGCCAAAACACATGATATCTTGCCTGCAAAGTTGGAACGTATTCTGAGAACAAAAAGATCTAATTGCTAAACCAGTCGTACAGTGAAACACAGGATAATTCTGAACAACCAGAGTGAGGAATTACTTTAAAAATAAGAAAAACAACCCTCCAGAAATATCAATAAATTTACAACAGACGTCAGGTTATTCCTGATCTCTTATTTTAAATGGGAGAGCAGTTGGCTCTCCTATTGCAACAAAATTAAAATGCTCATAAGAATTTCCAGCTGATAGCAGAAATATATTTATCGGCAACTCATACTTAATCTGCAGTAGTTTGCAAAAACAATATTGGCTTTAGGGTTTAGTGGGATTTCAAAATGGATTAGCTGTTTTTGTGAATGCCATCCTGAATAATTACACTAGCTGGAGTAAAAACTGATAAGCGACAAGAATGGTTCTATGATGCTTTCTGCGGAAAATTCACATTGTAAATTATTCTCCTCTAAAGCATTATCTACCTGAATTAGAACCAAGACAACATATTATACATACAGCTTTTTCTTTAATACAGTGGGTTCTTACATTTCAGTTTCAACAAACCATTCCAAAATAAAAGTATTGTAACTATTAGGTTTTCATTCTCTAAGAGACTCAGGGTTGTTATTCTGCCAACTGTCATTCAGACAAGTAACACTATTAAAAAACAGGCTTTACTGAATGCATAATATACTCCAGTGATCTTAATTTGAAATACCGAGTCCTAAAATACAAAACATCGCCATACATAGAACATTGATGTAAGAGTCAACAAGTGTGACCTGAAAGTTAAACATGTGGTAGCTGTGATAACTACAATTAATTTGCTCAGGAGTTTAATATGAAAAGGTTTAAACAAAGGGCATGAACTTGCCCTTCAGTGTTAAATCATACTAATTGAAGCACTCCTACATCCATTTGCATTCTCTTACATGCCTGCACACAGTGTTGCTAAAGAATTTCTACTTGCTCATCATGCTGTATTTGGTAGAAAAATCAACAAAAAAAAAAAAAAAGTAGTGCTGGGAAGATAAAGGCAGAAGTTCCTGGTAAGGATCAAAAAAGACTCATAAAAGAACTTGAGTGTGAAAGACTAAAGCAATCCAGGAACTCTACATGCTACCTGAAAAGCTTTCCAGAAAGAAAGCTGCTGCTGTAGGTTTAAACTATTACCCAAATTCCATCCAGCAGAAATCAAAGAACCAGTAATACTGTATTTGAAGGATAAGTAAGATCAGGTCTAGGTCCAAGAAAGGCACTCTGATAGGCTTGCACAAAAATACAGCCTCAAGAATTCTGCTCAGTTGTAATGTTAAAGTTCACTTTCTTACAGAGCCAGACTGGTGGTGCCAGGTTGCCTTCCCGTTCTCTAGAGTAAATGGGGCCCCCCAAAGGAGTAAAGTATCAACCTGGCAAGAATCCAAGTCCCTGTTTCAAGAATTTTATCCAGCAACAATTTCATGTAAAATATAAACAATCCTCCAAGAGACAATGCAACCCAGCATTTCTGCTCCATCACTGCAGTCATGCTCTTCATTTCCTGATGAAACTTGCCCAATAAATGAGCAGAGGGAAACAGCTTTGCCCAGGAAGGAGGGACAAACCTTAACATCAGCCTAATACATAGATAATGGTTAAGATGCTTACCTAAAAGGTGGGGTTTTTTTATTAGTCTTAGCGGAAGGAGCAAACTCATTGCTTGCACAATCTAATTATTACTTTTTGGAGTTATTACATACAGAGAATGCAATATTGTAACACTTCCTCTGGCTAGATCTAGCGCTAAGCTTCTCATTCTAACAAAAGGCTTGTGGTGTGCCTATACAATTATTTTGTTTGGTGATAAAACTAGTTTAGAAGCTCCTGTCTTTGGCTTATTTTTCACCCTGCAGTTGTACCACAGCAACTCACTGTGGGGCTGCACAGAGCGTTGATAACAGAAATTAAATTAAAAAGAAAAAAGTCTGTGAACTGAATTAGCAAGAGACTGAATATGATACGGGTGCCCTAAAGATACAATTTAAGACATGTTTTTGTCTTCACCAGTTTCTTACTTTCCAACTGTACATGGCTCCCATTTCAGCCACTGTAAGGGTTTCTAACTCTCCTCATGTACTACAAAGGGTTCAGACATCTTTGCTCTACTGCAGTTTCTGACTTCTGTACCAGAAGACTAGTGTTCAGGCCTTTTAAATGTCTGCAAGCTTTCCTGACTAGCTTGAGCTGGAACTACCAAAGTAATATGGAAGGATGTGATGTCCTACATTACCATCAAGGGAGGGGATCCTTTCCCTCTATATGGCACTAGCAAGGCCACACCTGGAGTGCTGTGTCCAGCTCTGGGTTCCTCAATACAAGAGAAACATGGGCACGCTGGAGACATACCAGTGTGGGGCCAAAAAGGTAATGAAGGGACTGAGACTCCTCTGAGGACAGGCTGAGAGACCTGGGAGCACTGCTTAGCCTGAAGAAGAGAAAGCTTAGAGGGATCTTAACACTGTATATAAATACCTACAGGAGGGCTCAAAAAAAGGAGCCAAGCTCTGAAAAGAGCCTGGTGCCCAGTGACAGGACACAAGGCAATTGGCACAAACTGGAATACAGGAGGGTCCCTCTAAACATCAGATAGCACTCTTTTACTGTGAGGGTGACCGAACACTGGCACAGGTCACCCAGGGAGGCTGTGGGGTTTCTCTCCTTGGAGTTACTCAGAAACCACCTTGATACAGTCCTGGTCAACCAGCTCCGGATGGCCCTGTTTGGGCAGTGGGTTGGACAAGATGACCTCCAGACATCCCTTCCAACAGCAACCATCTTGTGATTATCTCAATGAAGTATTACATTTTGGGGTAATTTGGGAATGTTTTGGTCTGTCAGCCATGGTGTTTCTTTGTATGGTATTATTTTGATTTCTTGCTTTAAATTGGTAGCCTTACTCTGGTCCCCAAGTGGGCAATTTTTCCAAAGTGAGTATATTTTTCAGTAACAAGTATCTATGTTGAATTTAAAAGCTCATGGCATGCTATCCTTAGAAAAGGACCACTATTCCCACATATGATGGTACCAAAAACCAGTCTCTTAAGCTATGATTTCATGTAGCTAGTAAGAAAATAAAAACTTAAATCATTCATGTCTTTAACAGTGTTTTCCATTTTTGTAAAAAACCTACTGCCAAATTAAAAAGAACAGGATGTTTTTCTAAAAAAAAAAATCCTTATATCAAAACATTACAGGAGGAAAAAACATCCAAGCCTTTACATCTATAGGGATGTCACTGAAACCAATCAGTCATAGCCAAATATCCAGTGTCAAGAAAATACATTAAGCACAATGTTATATACAATGTTATGATACCTAATTATACTTTGGTATGGAAGATTTGAGACCATAGAGGAAAAATAGGTCTTAAAACAGACATATGTAGATAGACATTTTATTGCAAAAAATAGCAAATGTCTTAAGAACACAAATCAGAAAGTTAGTAAAAGCTTCATAGCAAAATATTTAGCCAACTCTGTTACAATATATAGGCTTGAGGTTCTAACAGTTAACACTATGCCTCAACTCAACTGAGCAAGTAATGCTCCTGATACATTAACATCACGCAGTTGAAATATGGAGCTTAATATTTAAAAAAAAGAGAGGGTATTTTTATCTTTGATCTTCCATAATCAAAGTAAATGAAGAACGACGACATTTTAACAGGTTTTATTCTTTTTGGGAAAAGCCATTAAAAAGAATTCCTGAGTATTTAGGTTAAGTAAAAATATCAAAACTAACCAATTAAGACCAACACCCTGTTAGGTGAGCCTTGCAACACATGTCACTTGAAGTGATATTCTGTAGCATGGCTGTCATGGCAGGATTGTGGACTAAATACCTTAATAAAATACATGAAAACCTTCTGGTATGCACATTCAAATTTTCATTTTCTTTAGTAATACAACTGTCAACTGTGAAGCTTGGTTTGCTGAGAAAAACATTGTTCTAAATGTCACTTCCTTTTGCAAAATCTTGTAATGCAAATTGCCACAGCTAAACCTTCAGTGAACCATTATACCAATAATTACGTGAAATACAGAAATAAAAATTCAGGCAAAGGTCTTTCATACTATGTTAGTATACATACTGAGCTGTATGCTTTGTATCAGTATTTTGAACACAGAAATCTAGCTATTTAACTTCTCACTATTGTAATGAGAGGCAATATATTCATTTTCCATTATTCTTTTCAGATGCATGTCACAATATAATCTTATTATACACTATGTTTCTAAAATCCTGTTGGCATTCATCATGTTCCTATGATTTTAATTGAATATGTATATTTTTATTTTAAAACTGCTGCCAATCAAAGTGGGTTAGATAACTAATCCCAGAAGAATTTTCAGATTTCTTACTTTATATGTTTTCTCAGAATTACAAGATTAAATTACAATGGACGTAGAAAGATTATTGTACAAAGCATAGTTAATAATTCACAACACTGGTACTCAACTCGACCAATTACACTGAATTTACAAAAATAGTTTTAATTATACCCACTCTTTTTTATTCACCCATCCCAATATGTAAACAAGCTTCTCACAATGACAATGGAAAGACTGCAGTTACCGAGATGTACCGCATGTAAAAGACAACACCTAGGATATAGGCCTGGATTTGACAATTCCAGGGTGTGCTCCGGCTCACTTTCCATTCTAGACTGCAAGCACTGTTTTCAGACTCTTGCAGTTACTAAACAGATAGAACTTACAGGTAAATGGAGCTTTTTTCCTAATGCAGACTTCTGGAGTCAATTGATAAAAGATAGCATGCTTATATAGAACAAAAGGAATAATGACTAAGGAAAAATTAGAATCGGTTCTACCAAAACTCTCTGAGCAATTGATAATGTACAGTATTGCAGCTGTATGTTACTAAGACAAAAAACCTGGTATTACAAAGATGAAGACCTCTGTTCACACAAACCAGCTTCGATGGGCTATATTAAGCATTTGGTTAAAAACAGGCTTGTACTAGTGTCACTGAAAAGGAAACACTTCTCAAAATGTTTTTTTTTTAAAAATACTGTGTGACATCTTCTAAATTGCAATTTAAATATTAAAATCTTGTTTCAGAAGTTCCTCTCTTCAGGTTGTTACTCAAAAACTCATCATGTTCAAAACTCAAATTATTATGAGATCTTGATATCATAAGAAGTTTTTCCTTATTAGTAAAGTCTTTCTTGACTGCCGCTTGTGGCACAAGTAACCTATCCATTGGGTCCTCTTTGTTTTCTAGTTTCATATATCCTTTACTGTTGCTCCGATCCAGTCTGGGCCAGCTAGGGTGTTTCCTTTGTTCAGCTTGGACAGTGAGCATAGACGGACCCCTGTCCAAGTCCAGGGACTTTGAATGAGAAGACAGAAGATGCAAAGATGTGTTGGACCCAAACTGTTTCCTGGCAGCACCAGGAGATAAAAGCTTTCCTGTGCTTGGTCCGAGAGTCATAGAAGATTTGAACTGATCAGATGGACTGTCCCCAAAAGAATTGTGTCTTGGCAGCATGGTAGAGGCTGGTCTATAGGATTCATTGGTATCAGTTAGTGGAATAGCCAGAGAATCCATCGACAGATTTCTAGACCGACTCCTAGTGATCTCCGAGTCCTCAGTTATGTTGTCTATACTGGGTTCATCAATAACACAGTTATTCAGTTTAATTACTGGCAGTGTGAAAGCACTAATGGAAGATGATACAATGGATTTTGTTTCACACTTTATAGAGCTAGTATTTTTGTCATCTGAAGCCTTGCTTGAGTGAGGGTAAAGTCCAAAGACTGAACCAGATTTCTCAGTCAGCAGAGGTGGCAGGAGGCTACCAGCAGTCCTGTCTTCATTTAGGGTAGTCTCATCTTCTTCAGTAGAACTATCCATTCTGAAATCACTCTTGAAGCCAGAGAAAGGTGCAACTGTGTTTGCAGCCAGCCGTGAAGCACACAAGCTCCCGCTGTGCCCAAGGTCTCCTTCCCCCAACAAGCCAGTGAAGGCACCACTGAGCTGCTTTTGTTCCTTGATCCTCAGTGTGTGGATGTCTATTACAGTGGAGTATATGTCTCTCATGTGTATGATTTTTGTTTCCTTGTCACGGTTTTCATGCAGAATGGCATTTGCGCAAATAAAAATGAAGATTCCAATGCCCATAGTAAAAGGGCCCAGCATTTTCATCTTATCTGAGTGCACATGCTGCTCAAAGAAACGAAGTAAAATGCTTCCTTGGTTTCTCAGGACTTGGGTTTCATTCACAGACAGATTATCTTCAGATCCTAAAAGCTGTTCCTTTTGGGGCCAGTATCCAAGGATGGCCATCGCAATTCCAAAGAATGCAATAAGCACCCCCAAAACAAGGAAGAATCCCGATGGAGAATAGAGACGGATTTTGCCCCTGACAATAACTACATCTGCCCTAGGCCGGCATCGAACTGGTTTCTTCTCCTCAGAAGCTGGAGCTGTAGAAAGATTTACATGTTGCTGAGATCTTGCAGAGTCTTGCCTTTTCAAGGCAGCCAGTCCTGTTATGACTCCTCCGGTTGCTATCATAGTTCTATATTGTGCCCTGGGGAGGCAAAAAAAGAACAAAAACCATAAATATTGAGGCAAGCAAAGGTTGCGCCTGCAAATGAAAACAGCACTTTGTTAATCTGCAGATATTTCTAGATGATAATAATATTAATGAATTTTAAAAAGCTAATATATAAGAGATAGTACTGGTGATAGATCAGTATTACAGATGAAATACTAAGAAGTCTTAACAGACAACTTATCTCTGGATTGGTCTGCAGCAAAATCAGTAATATATTTACCTTGTATGCATTTTAGATAATTTCAGCACTTTATTAGTTCTTTTAAAAACTTCTTTTAAAAACTTTTAAAAGACTATGAATATGGATTCACTCTACATAGGCCCTTTAGGAGATCTTTCCTTAAAGATTTCAGCATATAGTAATAGATATTTATGCAGTCATCTAAAGACTCTTTTATTAAGCCTATTCGGACCATGCGAGTCTGAACTACATTTAGTTCAAACTTAGAACCATTTTTGACTTTCCTAATAAGGTTGATTCTCTTTTATGCATATACAGATATTTTTTTTTCTCCCCTTCTTGGTTCCTCTTGGACTACAACACAAATAGCTGTAGTCCATAGTTTAATTTGCCAGATGAGAAATCATAAATTTCATCAATTCAAAGCTTCATCATTTATACGGAAAATTATTCATTTTAGACATAGTTTCATGTCTGGCTGTCTATTGCAGAAGAGATATTAATGAGCATGGGTTTAAAAAGAGAAAGACATGTTTGACAGTTTCATACGAGTAAGAGTAATAAATGGAACCACACAGTTAGGGTAACGGGCTCACACTTAAACAGGGGAAGTTTAGATTAAATATAAGGAAAAAGTTCTTTACTGTGAGGGTGGTGAGGCACTGGAACAGGCTGCCCAAAGTGGTAAATGTTCCATCCCTGGCAGTGTTCAAGGCCATGTTGGACGGAGCCTTGGGCAACATGGTCTAGTGTGTGGTGTCCCTGCTCATGGCAGGGGAGTTGGAACAAGATGATCTTAAGATCCTTTTGAACCCTAACCATTCTATGATTCTGTGATTCTATAATTGTATTTTATTTTATAAGGCATCTTATAATCAGACTCAAAAATAGCTTCTGAGCTTTATTAATAAATATTAGAATGAGTACTAGATAATATTATAGAGTAAATTTAAGATATTGTAAGCCAGGTATGAAAAAATTATGTTCTCTTCAGTGGCATTGCTAGGCTCAGAGATAAAGAAGGCTGACAGTCTGTTGCAGAGGAAAAGACTCTGTTGAAGTCGGAGATGGCTTAATGAGCAGACAGAACTAAAGCTGGACTAGGTGAATAATGTGAGAGGCTGAAAAGCAGAGGCAAAGCAAGTCAGTGACTTCTTGCAATTTACAGGTCTCAATTTTCATCAGATCTTTTAAAAAACTCATATTTTTAAAAAAATCCTAGCAGTGCACCCATAGGAAAAAACCAATTAGATGTATCATGGTATGAGAAACAGACAGATGTACAGTGGGACATTATCATAGATTTGCAACACTGCAAGCAGGTGTCACATAAAGCATATCTATGAACAGAAATTGGTCCAACGATCCCCACATGAACTTGATTATGAAATTAATAGGGAATTTGAGAAAGGGCCCAAAAGGGCTAATAAAAAAAAATAAAAAATATCCACTGCTCATTATTACCTGTTCAGTAGCAATTCAGATGACAGACAGAAAAAGTAGCAACCTGAACTCCCTCCCTGCACCAACTTTGTTCAAGGACAGAGCACTTCCTTTCTCTGTGAGAAACCTTTTCTTTATGAAGAAATACCTGAAAAAAGGCCTAGGGTGCCTAAGTATACAGCATTTTCTGAACTTCTGAGGGAAATTCATAGCATTATTCCAAAAATCTCTGAAATTTCACTTACACTGTCATGTTTCATGCTCCTTTGGAAATTCTCACCCTTTGCAATTCCCTTCCATTTTTATGCTGTCATCTGGGCAATTTCCATAGTTTGATGCCAATTAATTTCTTGAATGCTTCATGAAAAGCCTTTTTTTATGTAACAACTGAAAATCCCCCAAAGAAAGTTATTTGACATTGATAGTCTTTAAAAATTAAATCAAAACTTTCTCATATGCTGATCTGTTTAAGTGTTTCTGCCAAAACAAAAGATCATTATTCTGCAAAACAATGTTTTGAATCTCTAAACAGAAATAAATATGACTTGTCCGTTATAAAAGCTGTTGTGTTTTGTCATTACTCAATTAAATGTAGTTACTTTTCTCTATGAAATAAATTACAATAATGTTAGCATATATTTACTGAAATGAATAACGATTTAGCTACAATCTAGTTTATTCCATTATTCTTTTCCAAATCTCAGACCTCTGGGTGGGGGGGAAAAGGAGTTTCCATATTCATGTGGTATTTTACAGGCACACATTAACTCACCCAGTCCATTCTCAGGGCTGCCAAGGAACTCCACAAGCATGGCAGGTTAGAGCTAAACCACACTCTGCCTGTTGGTAAAGACTTGTTACTTTGTTTACTGTACTGTGCTTATCACAGCTACCTGGATTACACTAAAGGATGAACAGTGTAAACTCTCATTGTCCTGCTAATTATTTTAAACAAACCTCTAGCAAGAGCTCCTCTCTAACTCTAAAAAGAAGAACGAATAAAAACATTCTTAAAAATTACATCTTGAAGTGTCTTTCTAAACTTCTCATTTGCAGATTTTGCAAAAAATGGCAGGAAAACCACATCTCAATTTCGTTATTAGCTGAAGGACATATAGAAACTGAAATCTCTTGAAGTTAAAGTGAGACAGAAAGCACGATCTCTCAAGCCATGTGGCTGACTTCCTCCCAGCATTTCAGGAGAACACGTTGTTCCTCTGTTCATTTTATCTGCATCAGAACTTGAGCACAGGGGAGAGAAAGTCTGGCAGTAACAAGGTACAAGTGTATTTTATACATAGAAAGACTCTTTCCTGAGTTGTTCACATCAATATTATTAAATTTTCTTCATGGAATAAACCACAACCAGGTTTGTAAATAATAATTTGCAATAAGCTACAGTGTTGCTAAGGCTTATAAGCTACTTAACAGCTGAACTTTGATCTCTTCTACACCTAGTAAAATCAATGGTATTAACAGACATATTGCTATGGGATGATTTCATTTCACAATGACAGCTTTTCAGAAACTAATTACAAAGAAGTGCATATTAAGATGTAAGTCTCTTTTTTTTTTTTTTTTTAGGAAATGGTACATTTAGAATAAAGTAACATTGTATACACATTTGATTTATTCTGCAAATCTTTTTAGTTTGCCCACATAACAGCCGTGAGTGCCAGTGACAAATGCTGCTTCTCTTATTTAACTTAGTACAGTGATAACATTCCATTTTACATTCAAGTTTGAATTTAAACTTCTGAACAAGCAAAGACTTAAAAGACTGACTCAGAGGTAAATAAAGATTGTATGAAGAGCTCAGACAGTGTCTCTTTGGTGGCACTGTGAATGACATAGGCTGGCTCTAAAACGAATGATAAAATGGATGTGGAATTTAGAACAAAAAGGAAGGGACAAGCCTGTAATTCATTTTATAAAACACACCTGTCTTGCTGATACAAAAGCACCACAGCTGCCAAATTTCTTTTGAACAAATGTTGAGTGACTTTCTAACCACATAGCTGCTCTCTTTGTTTCATTTTCAGCAAGAACGTCAAGTCCAAAGGCCAGGACAGCTTAGGGTTTTAGTCTTGAAAGAAGCAGTGGCCCAGATTTACCTCTAGATTTAGCTTTGCTTTGCAATGTGGTGTTGTTATGGAGTGGCCCTGACACCAGCTCCATCAGCCACTCAAAGATCGGCCAAGAAAAGCCTGTTTTGGTAGAGATTCTGCAAAGCAGCTCCCACTCACCCATGCTCTTAAACTCTCTTTGCATTGTTCACACAGGAGAATGACTCAGGCTCTTGATGCTTCAGTTCTAATTTCTTCAATAGCCATTATCAAAATGTACTTCCCACAGGCTGCAGTTCATCATGCACTACTCCAGTGTGGGTCCCCAGTGGGGTCACAAATCCCTCCCAGCAACTCTGCTCCAGGATGGGTTCTTCTCTCCATGTGCCACAGGTCCTGACAGAAGCCTGCGCCAGCGTGGGCTTTTCACAGGGTCACAGCCTCCTTCAGATATCCCCCTGCTGTGGTGTGGGGTCCAAAGCTGGATATCTGCTTCCCTATAGAACCTCCATGGGCTGCAGGGGCACAGCTGCCTCACCATGGTCTGCATCATGGCCTGCAGTGGAACTTCTGTTCTGGAGCACCTCCTGCCCTTCTTCTGCACTCACCTTGGCTTCTGCTGTTTCACTCACATATTCTCACTCCTCCTTCTGGCTGAAGCTGCACAGCAACTTTTTCCCTTCTTAACATTATCCCAGTGTCACTACCATCACCACTGATGGGCTCAGCCTTAGCCTTGGCCAGTAGTGGGTCTGTCTTGGAGCTGGCACTGGCTATAATGGACACAGGGGAAGCTTCTAGCAGCTTCTCACAGAAACCATCCCTGTGGCCCCCGTACTACCAAAACCATGTCACACAAACCCAGTACAATAACACCTGCAAAATCATGCGTAGGTAAGGAGCCACAAGAGGGGTTGCAGACCATCTAACAAGAAAATACTAGAGCCAGAGGACTAAGTTCATGCAGGAAAGGTTTGAAGACATGATGCAAAATGGGTAATGATAAAAGAAGTGTCATCTTGGGATGCGGAGTGACATCTGCTTTTTGCTTTTATTACACTGGCTACCCAAGTCAAGGCTGCCAAAGAAGCTGAAAGGGATTCTCCTTTATTACCTTTCCATATGAGGAAGGGCTGCTCAGATGCTTAAGGAAAGGCTGTCATAAAGGAAACAGGAGAGAGGGTAAAAACAGCTTCCACAAAACACTTTGTTATAAGTAACCACTAGACTTGCATTCACCAAGCAACAAAGTCAGGAGGTCAAAAAACTCAAATCAACAAAGAAATGGTAGATTCACTCTGTGATACAAAGGCAAGGCATAGGTAAATTATCATAGACAAACTGTAATTTAGCACAAGTGGATGAGGATCCCTCTTTTCTACCAATACATCAGGCTATCACTGATGATGAGACAGAAATATGGTGCATTTATGCTGCTAGCATTACCCACAACTGACTTTGCCAGCCTAGGAAAGGGAGGCAGGTAACCTGGGATCTCACTAGAGTAGCTGCAGAGCACAGAGAAACCTGAACAGCTTGGAGATGTCCACAGAGAGGTATGGCAGATAAAAGAAGTGACTCAGAGTCCTTTTGAAGCTATGACCAGTCTACAGAAGTAATACCCAGTTATCCTTTAGAAGCTAAGCAAATGACAAAATGGGTGGGATAGGATTTCATGGGATTTGAGTCCAGTTGACTCACTGATTGATTATTCCAGATATAAGAGATGTGTCAACTGCAAGAACCAATTACAGACTGCGCATTTCTGTTTTAACAGCAACTGAGGCAAGAGCTGCTATTTAGACAATGGCTCCAGTGCTAAGCAGCTTAGGAAAATCTGAAAGATGTGTGTGCAAGAGCACAGATTCAGTGGAAGGCACTCCAGCATGTTCTAGTGGCTCCAACTAACTTCTCCTGGTTCCACAAACTATAAGCTACTTATTTCTCTTTTACCTAAGAGGCTGCTACCTTAATATCCCTCTTTCTTAAAATCCCTATTTCCTCCTTAATGACTAGCATCATCTTAACTGTACTGCTGTCAATTAACTTTTCAGAGATGTGACTGAAAGTGACTCAATTTCAAATCTTAACAAGAGGACAAATTTTAACATCAAGGAAAGTTTCTTTTACCTTTGAAAAACCTGGATGTCTAGAAATGAAGCAGGTATGTAAGAGATTGCTTACTTATAAAATATTTCTCATAATCAAGAACGCAAATGATAAAGTAATAATAGAACTGATAACATAACTGAGTAAACAAATCAATATTAAGCTGTATTTAACACATTCATACTTTCCTCCCAATATACAATTATACATATCCATGTTATCGATGCATAGGTGTTGTCATCTGGTACAATCTGTTCTATTACAAAGATAAAAATAGGCAACTTCATAATCCCAAGGGAATTAATCATTCTGGTAGAGATGACACAGCAATGGCAAAACAGAGGGTAGTTCCACAAGAAGCAGAAAAAATCACTTCAAATTACATTTTTATTTAGCAGTTTAACAAGCAGCCCCTTTCAAGTGCCTAGCATACCAATGGGACTACCTTATGACACACCCCTTTAATCACATCTATTCCTCAAAAAATGACCTGATGGAACAGATTAAAAAAAGAAAAGGAAGCAAGAATACAGATTTCCTCTGTATTCATGATTATGGGGTATTTTAAATGTACTTTAATTGACAATAGGTGAGAAGAAAGCACGTGAGATGTGGTATCAAAAATCTTCATAACCTCAGCTAGGATTTAAAAGTCATGCTAGCAAAAGGATAGGAAACTGCATGCCTATTTAAAACATTAAAGCTTTGAAATTTCCAGCTGAAAAGTTCCTTTTTATCAAAGTGACTTTGATACAACTCTGAAGGAGCCACACTGAATATATCACATCTCTGTTTGGACTAAAATTCATCCTATTTCATTAGCAAGCCTGGGCCATGACATTCCCTATCCTGACCTTTATGACTGCCCAATGCCTTGTATTAAAGCAGGACTCACAGCTAGAAACATCCCAGTATGCCTACCAGTAACTCAACTTCTTAATGTAGCTTTCCTCAAGCTGTTACACTAAATGTCTGCATAATGACTCAGTGGAAAAGTTACAGAATTATCACAAATCACAAAAATTACATTAAAAAAATAACCTTTAACCCTCTGTTATTATTTGGAGAGGGGAAAAATAAAACCCCAATCAAATCCAAATCCAAACTAAAACAAAAAACCCAAACCCCACTAACCCAGTCTTATAGAATCATACTTCATTACTATTAAGTGAACCTCTTTACTTGACAAGGAATAGAATGTAGTTACAAAGATACAACTGATCAGCGCCCAACCTTCCACAGCTAATCAGTTTGTGCCAGCAGCAGCACAAGCGTTTCCTTCCCTTAGAAAACACGTGAAATTGAGCTTAAAGACCATAATTTTATTTTTCAAACAAAATTTTGGGACATACTGTCCAAGACAGCTGACTGAGGAAGTCAGAGCCCTGGTTCACATATACAGTGTGAATATAGGATCATAAGATACTGGATAATCCAAGCTAAGCAGGAGCTTTAGGGGTCTCTAGTCCAACCTCCATCTCACAGCAGAGCCAGCTGCACAGTCAGACCAGGTTGCTTAGGGCTGTGTCCAGTTTGGTCTGGAAACGCACCCAGGACAGAGCTGGCATAGCCCTCTGGTCCCACAGCCCCACAGGGAGAAAATTCCTCCCTATATTCAGTCCAAACCCCTCTTGTTGCAACTTGTGTCTGTTGTTTCATGTCCTGACAACATGTGGCACTGTGAAGGGCCTGTCTCTGTCTCCTCAGGGACTTCCCTGCAGGTACTAGGGGATGTTGATAGGTGTTACCAGAGCTGTCTCTTCTGCAAGGCTGAACCAAACCCACTTGCTCATTCTCTTTGCTGAAGCTTTCACAACAGCTTCAGTTCCTGACCTCCCCAGGGGCTCCATGTTGAACTTGCTCCAGACTGCCAGTGTCTGTCTTAACATTTTATTAGTGTGAAATTCCCTTTTTAAAATCAGCTGAGATTTTATTTGGCTCTAAACTAACTTGAAATAATCAACCAGTAACTATGGAATTTCAACTAAAAATTACAAACTCAGAAATACTGATAAATATAATTGTAAGCTAAGTGAAGATGTCCATTACCCAGATTCGGAGAATTCTGTGACTGCATTCTTGAAATCACACTAAACAAAAATCCCTTTTGGATTCCTTCATCATTTACAGTATCTCCCATACACTTTAATTATTTCAACTATTATGCCAAGGTCAAAAGTCAGCTGAACACCCAGCAACACTGCACAAAGATGAATGCCTGAACTGCTTATCCTCTTCACTATTATTTCTTCAGGAAGAAAGTTTCAGCGGGTCATATACTGTAATTCTGTGCAAAATCAGCAACATTCAATATTGGCAGCATTACACAGAGCTCATTAGCCACTCACAAAAGCACAAAGCACACATCAAAGAGAGAAAGAAGGAACTTGGCTTTCTATATTTTGCTTTCAAGTCACTGCTCTATGACTTGGCCTAGATTTGGTATACAGGCTTTTGCCTGGCCCAGTTGCACTCACTATTAAATTTGTTCCGTCCTCAGATACATCTACTGGCACGCTGCGGTAAATCAGGTGTGAGTCTACAGAAGTTCATTAATTTTACCAGCATAAACCTCAAGTAACATGAGTTTGGCACCAGGTCTCTTATGTCTAGAACAGCTCCCCAGGGGTCATGCACGAAAACAAACATGTTCTCAAGGCCACTAAACATCTGTCTCATGCAATGTAAACCCACCTGCCCCACCATTGTCATGTGGGATGTCCCAAATTTCCAGCTGTCCAGCCCACAGTAGCTTTACCAGCTTAGCTCAGGTCTTTGATGACAGACTAAAGAAACATAAGCTCTCAGACACTGGATGCATTTGTTTGTGGAATGCCTACTGTCATATCTGTACTAACGGTATTAAATTATCAATAAATCAAGAGCTATAACTTGTTCTCAGATGTGCATGCTGGTAACTTCTTTACTTATGCACAGAAATTTTCACTTATGCATGGATATATCATGTCCTGTTCCAAAGTATGTTACAGAACTAAACCAAAAAGCAATAGGGAGCTAAAAATAAGACTGGAGAAACAAAAACTGGAAGAAGCTTTATTAGATTTGCAGACGAGGTGTTTAAAAGGTGATTCCTAGAAGAAAAAAGTAAAATATGCATACAGGAAAATAAAAGCCAATATAGTAAGATTTACTTTTGCTTTTATTTGCTTGCATTCTCCAGTTTGCCTGAGTTTTTCCGCTAAAAAGCAGCTAGGGTGTTTTGTTTGGTTTTTTTAGCCTAAACTGAGTAAGGTGATAACTATCCTGTATGCCTAAAGCGACAAAATCTGTTTCTAAGCTATTTTAGCACTTCAGTTTGAGCGCATCCATTTTCTAGTGAAAATCAGTATTACAAGTGGAAGCAGATATTGGCTGTTTAGCCAAATATTCACAATTATTTTAGACATATGTGTCCATTCACATTATTAGTGTTCATATTTAGCCATTTAAAAAGATCCTGGGTTATCTATGTTTACAAGTGAAATAAGTGACTATTTTAAATATTTTACACCACGAATTCTATCTGCTTTCAGTGTTAACAGAAAGTAAAGTTTTTTATTGAAAAGAATCACTTTAGGGGCACGATCTAATTTAAAACGTGTAAAAGAAGCATGTGGATCTTAATGCATTTATTCAAGTTTGCTTATTTTTTTCATTTTTTATCTTTTAGACATTACAAAAAAATTAAAAGAAGGGGCTTCTTTTAGAAGAAAGAAAGTGAAAACTGTGAGATAATATTATAGCTCAGCCACCCTAGAACTGAAATCCAAAATGCACAGACCTAATAGAAATTCTGAAGCAAGCTTGAACAACACAGATCAAAGTATTGATCAGCTATCAACCACATGTCACAAAACAAATTTTATAAAGGTCTCTAGATGCTTCTGAAAAGATTAAATCTGTAAAAGCAGAGTAAAAGGTATGCTCCCTGTCATCTACTGCAAAGGAAAGCATGAGTAAATAATCCAGGGCTCAGTGTGCCAGATAAATTGAGCTTCCTAATATAAACTGAACATGAAACAAGATCGAAACTCTTAGGAAATATCTTCATTTACAAGTATTAGCATTCTGGGTTCTTCAGTTCTTATGCACAAAATTTTGAATAAAACAGTGGCAGGCACTTGGTGTGGAGGTATAAAAGCACAAATAGCGCTGGAGTGCCCTGGCTATCATGTACACTCACATCATCTAGCTTAACTAGCAATCTGTTACTTGATTTAGTCAGAGGCAAAATCTCCAGCCTAGACACACACTTAATGTAGGCAGTGACCAGCTGTCATGAGACCAAACAAATGTCCTTATCTGCACTACATGCTCAGTTAATCATGTCAATTAGCAGGTTCTAACAACTGTAATTTCCCACTGTATACAAGTGCAATGATTGTAAGATCAAATAATATCAGAAACAGTTAGGTAGTAGGTATTTCAAAGAAGGTGCAAATAATATAGATATTAGATATGAAATAAAATCTATTTACTCCACAATGAAGATGTCTGAGGAAAGCTTTCCCACTGACCTAGAAAATACTTCTTGCTGTATAAAATGCACGAACTCAAAGGAGTAGAAGTCAGGATGCTCTATTTACTGTCAGATACCTAGAACCAGTCTTTCAAACACACTCAAGTAATGCAGCCACATTGTGTGGTTCTATATGAAAATCTCACTGCATGATAGAAGTACAAAAAACATGTGAAGTGCTCAACTAAGCAGAACTTAGGGACCTATGATCAAAAAGCAACTGTGAAAGCCACAGGCTTAACCCTGCTACTTGCTCTTTAAACCTGGCAGCATAGTTTTAAATTAGTGGCCAAGACATTTCCTGGTTCCTTGGGTGCCCCCAGCCACAAGGTGAGAATGTTTATATGGCCAAAAGGAACATCTGCTTCGGCACAGCTGAGCTGTGGTCCTATGCTATTGTTACACTCATCTGCTCTGTCATTGCCCTCTGAAATGCTCTTTCATGACTATGATCTAAGGAACACTTACAAGACATGGCTCAGCATCAGGATGCCTTTCACACTGAAGACCTTTATATGAGTTAATTTGCACTGTCAAGAAGCAAGTCAAATCAGCCCCTCCTAAGGCCTCTGTTGCCATAATTAGCAAAGTCATAGCATCTGAGCTGTCACATTTAAAGTCAGTTCCAGCATCTCTACACTAACTCTCAGTGACTCATGGGTGCAGGTGGGCTCTCAGGTAGTTACAATATAATTATATTCATCCATAGGGGCATAATAATCAGTGTATGAGGTTTAGGTTATTCTATCCAAATAGGTTTTAATAATAAACCAAATAGGGCATCATTATATTATTAGGACATTAATAATGGAATGAAAATTTTCTTGATTTTCAGGAATCCCCTGAAAATAAGTAAACTGGTTAGTGTGATGCTATTCCCAGTAAGTCAACAATAGTTTCAAATGCTTGATACAAAAAAGTCAAGCACTGTTTCATAGAGAATGGAATGCACAGTTCAAAAATACTCCTGGTATCCTTCACAGTCAAACTTTTTTGCCCATCAGTGGATGTCACAGAAATAAATGATGATTAAATTAACACTAAAAATCAACCATGTCTTCAACCGCAGGCTACAGCAATCAAGACAGACATCCACATGGGGGCATGAGTAGAACCTGTAAGCATCCACACTGCTACTCAGCTTGTTGACTAGTAAACACAAGTTACGAAGTACATATAGGAGCAGGAGTTTCAAGACACAAAATATTTTACATGTATAAAACAATAGAAATGTCAATATGAAGGCTTGAGATCACTCCCTTTATGTAAATTATCCTCACAATTTCTTCTGTAATTCTAATCAACTCCATTACCACTTCCGTTATAATAACCACTCTCCTTGCACTGTAATACCCAAAACTAAGGATCCTGTGAAAAGGAAGAACCCACAAGGGGCCAAGTAACCCAAGAGTAGGGAGATGCTAAGAGAAAGACATGCTGAAATACTGTGGGTCACATTTACAGAATTGTATCTTAAGCTTTGATAAGCAGAATTCACTTATACAGATAAGTGATTTGATCAGTAAATACTTTTTTCCCTTTACCATGAATAATATGTGAACAGCATTGGGAGTTAAAGCTAAATAATTCCTTGGTAGTACATAAAGTAAGGCCAGTTAAGTGAAGCAAAACTGCAACCAACCCGCTTCCACTTGCTTCCAGAATGCCCAGGTGTTGTTCACACAGGGAACTTTCCACCTAGCACAAAACTTTCTTTCACAACCCTTAAAAGGTCCGCCTCCCTCACCTCAGACATCTACACTCCATCCTGTTGCCCTGCATTTCAAATATATACAGCTTTTCCATGAGACCAAAGCCTCTGAAATATGGCAGAGTTGCTGTTACTGCATTTTGCATCTGAGAATCAGCATATGCCTGTCCTGCTGTTTTGCAGAAAACCAGCTCCACCCAGTTATTCCTGTTAGATTGAGTCCCTTACAGTTAGTTTGTGGAATAACAGGCAGCGAGGCCTGAAAAAAAAGAGAATATTCCTTATACATGAGGAATGATTAATGGTACTGATAGCTAAAGTGTGGTGCCCTAGTTAAAGACCTATTAATGGATGTGGTGCAGAGAGCATGCTAGCTTATCCAGTATGTTGCAAATTTCAATGCCTTCCATTCACAAAGTCTATACATCTCTGTTTTAACATCCTTGAGCTACCCTGTGTAATTTAACTGAATTGACCCATATGATCAGGACAGATGTCAATACTGACTGATACTAGGTAACATGTTAATTTTAGCAGAAGACAACTTTTATTAGCATGCATTACAGGCTGCAATTTATTCACAAATGACTCGCAGTACTCTTTATTTTAGCTCCTTGAGGTCCTCACTTACATTGCTATTGCTACATTTTATATGCTATTAATATTTTACTTATTTTTAATTTGCCTGGATATGGTCACTGTTAATTAAAAAGCTAAGCATCAGTTTATTTTAATGAATATCCTCCTGGCTTACACAAAGCCAGCATAATGTTCAGAAACAAGCACTTATAAGTAAGGCACATTTAAACTAAAATGAATACATAACTGAAGCTATTTGAGATACCTTGTTACGAACTTTTGGTTAATCTGTGATGCAAATATAGACGGCATGAACAACTAAGAAATTATTTCAATAATGAGTTAAAAGTCAAGACAGAAAATATACCACCAAGTTTTTCCAGTTAGTGTAAAATTTACATTATTGGCGTATGCCTTTAGGGACTTCTAAGCTCATCATGGAGTATTTGTAGGTGTCAGAAAGTCTGGTATGCCTAAATCTTTAGCCTTAATTCTAAATGCACTGTTGAGGAGAAAAGAAAGTAAAGGTTGGTAAAACTCAGCAGACTACTGAGTACCAACAGATACAGCATGGGTTACTTTTTTTTAATTTTAAGAAACTATTGATAAAATACCAGCTCTGTGTGTGAAAAGCAAGATGATGAAAAAGGAGGTAAGTTGAAAATATATTTATGGGTTGAGCATCAGGAAGCTGCCAGCTGTCCACCATAAAGTTTTAAGTTCAGAGTATATGGGAAAGAATGAAATACAATGTCACCAGTTACTTATTTTTTTAGTAGAAGGATAGCAATGTGTTAGCAATGTACCAAATTACCTGAAATAGATTTACTTAGACAGATAAAGCAACAAGCAAAACTAAAATGAAAATAATAGAATGTATTCTATAAAATCCATAGAAAATATACAGCATACTTTTTAACTACTGTTTATTTATGATTCCTCTTTTCTCATAGTTGTGCTTAAAGGTCACGGTTCAATGCTTGTCTCTCCTAGTGGAAAGACAGCAGCAATGTCAGTGAAAGTATGGAGTAAGAGGCAACAGACATTAAAATACAACAGACATTATGAAGTAGTTGGGACTATCCAGATTAGTGCAGTTAACACCAACCAGAGCATGCCTGAAGTGTAACCACTCTCCAGTTTTGTGAGACTGTCCTAAAAGGTCATTTCTTAAGACAGGTACTAAGTTAGCTCTTTCACTTCTTTGGGGAAGCCTTGAGAGCTTCGATTCTGCAGAAAGACACTTCCTAGAAAACCAAGGGTAAAGTAAATGGGTTAGACAGCTGTATTACTACATATAGATGCACACGAGTTCAAGTTCATTATGTGACTAAAATGTGAATTAAGTAATTACTACTTGTTTAAGACACTGAAAGTACTGCAGCAATGCCACAGTAAGCCAGATACATAAGACAGTAAAAGAACAACTGTTATTTTTTCTAAAAATATGTCCAGGAATTAGCAGAGCAAATATCAGAAGGAAAAAGTTCTGTACAACATGAACTCAGCTTGACATTTGAAATAGTGGCTGATTGAGCTGCAAACATTGAGGACCACCCAGAGCGAATAAAGAGGTAGAGGACTATACAGAGATGAACCAGATAGTGCAACTATGTGCAAACAGCCTGGAATGTCAGAGATAGAATGTAATTTAACCAATGTAAATGCCAGAAAAATGAAGATAACGAATGAGTACACACTAGGAGGCAAGGAAAAATCAAATCAACAAAGATACTTACGCAAACAGTGGAAAAACATGACAGATGCGAATGAAACCAAAAGGCAAGGTAAAAGAAGCATTTGCTTATGAGAACTGTTTTATTCATAGGAGATGTGTAAGGTCTGTGGGAGTTAACCAGTTGGATACATTTGCAGCTGCTGGCAGATTTGGAAGCTGATCACATCTCCCAGGTTCAGCCAGAGGATAAGATTTCACAGAACAAGAACCTTCTCCTTTCACATCACATTGTTGTTTTTCCTCTACAGAAAAGGTCAACCATCACTTGCCCAGTGGCTGAAACGACCACTTCACAGGTGCTTCATTTAAGGCTTCTCATTTACTCTTCAGTTTTCCTTATCCTAGAGCATTGCTAAGATAGTAAGAAAATTTCCTGCAGTCCTAGAAGTCCAGAAATCAGGGACTGCTCTATACTCAGTATAACCAACTAGCACAGACACCATCGGTCAGAGAAGTATGCAGTACTTTGAGCTGTTCATATGCACCTAAGCCTGAGTCACTTGTGCCAGATGGCTCCCTTGGACACACACCTGCATTGCCCTGGTACACAAGTGCAGCTTCCCACACTGCCTAGACACCCCAGGGTGTGGTTCTAAGCCAGGCACATCCCAACTGAGAGTGTTCCAAATTCCAGCCAACTCTGATGCTTCTGCCTTTCAAATAGCTGTGAATTTGAGAAAAGGTTTAACACAAGCCCCCTTGCAATTTTTCATGGCTGATTGCTGAGTGGGTGGAAGAATGGGTCAGAACAGAGCACTCGCAACATCTCTGCTGTAGCCCTCAAAAGCTAAATTCAGCAGAGGAAGATCCAAAGATAAGATATCTACTACATAATTAGAAATATAATATCTGTACTATCAGAAAATAAGATTGATCATGTTGGTATGTTTGTTGTTGTTCTTGTTGGCAAATTTCTGTTTGTTGTAATGTTTTATTTAGGATCTTTGAAGGACTTCTGGTCAGCTGCAGATGTCAACCATGAATATTCCCAGCTTTTCAGATCGTCTGAAAGCTGTGTTTAGATTTTTCTCTTGGACAGTCCATCTCCATACAGTTCCAAGTCACATTTTCCAAGATATGGAGAGATGCTTGCATAGCAGACCTCTATTATGTGCTTGCTGATAACACACAGCAGCGGTTTTGTGCCACTTACACAGAAGGAGCCTTCCATATATCTAGGAACAGTCAGTGACAATACAGAACCTGATGGTTTCCCAAGGGCTGTTACAACATGCCTTTGCCTTAACAAGAGCACAACATCTAGCTCATTACTGCCAGACATACTAAAAGCAGGAACACAGTATTACAATCTTAATGCTCAATATTTGTCCGCTTTATTTAAGCTGGCTTAAATCTGCAAACAGAAACCCATCTGAACACTCTTTCCCTAACTTTTCAGTTCATAATCCATACATAGATCCATAAATACACCCTGAAGACTTCACATCTGAGAAACAAACTATGACCCATTTTACATAAGGCTTTTGCGCGCTCATTATATGAAGGCACGGTAGAACCTTAGCAGATTGTGAAACAAAAAAACCCCAGATGAGTAATCATGATTTGGGACCAGGGGGGAAGATTCATAAATAATGCCTAAAACTGGAAGGAATTATTGCTTCTCTAGCTCTTACCAGTCAACAAAGATGACGCCCTTACACGCAGTCTACACGCTGAAACCTTCTTGATGAAATATTCTCACTTACACTGAAATCATTACAGAAATGTCAGTAAAGAGTACTAGTGTTAATGATATCATCATCCTCTGGTGCCATAAATATCATCCCATGTGATCCTGCTCACAGAGCATCAACATATGTAAGGAAATTCTAATTTTCTTTCCATCTAAGGTATGATAAAGATCACACAGTTCCTAAAAGCAGGACCATGGTGCCACCTAAACCATTTTCAGAACTGCTGGAACATTCATGTCACTCTGAAAGCCTCATGTCCTCTGAGCCAAGAGGTAGCGAAGAGTGGAGATAGCAATGTGCCAGTTTTTTCCAGCTTGGAAACTCGCAATCCATGCATGATGTGGCACCCCATGCCACCCTTATTCTATTCTACTGTTGTTATACTCACAAATAAACATAGTGACACCTGTCCTTGGTGAGTGTCATATAGTCCTAATTGCAACACTGTGTAGTACTTGTTCTAAAAAAGCATTACTGAAGCACGTTGATGAGGTGCAGTACAGCCAACATAGTATTTCTATGAAACCTGCCATTTTCCAGCATTTCCTGAATGTTCTGATTTGAGCCATGTGACCCAGCTGAGCATTAACATTGATTTGTGAATTTAATTACAGACACTTTGGCTTGGAGAGCTGTGACATGATGAAATTCAATTGAACTAGGTTTGCCCTGGCCTCCTCCAGTACACACTGTGCTGATTAATCCAGTCCTGTTCTGATTTTCTGCAACGCAGGCTACATTTATTTGTTCCCATTCCTTCACAATGAATGCTGTCCAGAATTTACATCCCTGATTCAGCACTGGTTAACCATATGCCCCTCCTCAGCTTGGTGTACTTTGCTGAAACTGTTATCACAGAAACCCATTTCTTTAAAAAGAACAGGGTCAATAAGAACAAGACAAAGGAAGGGCAGATAGGAACTCAACATGTGTTTTAGGGAGGAACTTACAGATTTAGATTTGTACGGGCTGCAACAGGCATATATTACTCAGAATACCTTTATTCATCTACATCTTTATTCCTACCCTTTCCTTTTGAGAGCACATGGCTGTACTATAGCTCTGTTTTTAAGAATCTTTATTTCACCAAATATGTAAGTAGATTACATCCACCTACTGCCAACTTTTGAGGATTGATGTTAGCTATGGGATAGTGACAAATACTTGTTTACTCTGTTGGCTTACTGACAGGGGAAGGAAGCTAAGAAGTCCTGATTCACGTTTCTTACCTATAAATTCACAACCAGACCCCAGCATACTGGAACCTCCTTTTAGTCAATATCAAAATAAAATGGTGTTCCAGGATGTCCAGAATATAACTATAAAAATTATGTCATCAGGATATTATTTCCAGTAGAATTTAAAACAGTTTAAAAAGCTTAATATCCATTTCCTCTTCATAGAACAGCTAATGCATAAAAAAGCTCAGAGCAAAATTTTCAAGAGTGATTCAGAACCTCTTTCAGAAGTTACCTGGGAATCCTAATACAAAATGGAAATTTTGTTCCCGTATTGCTTGAACGTTTTTGACACTTTTACCCTTAGGATCTGAATCTTCAATTAATGAAAGGTTCACCTTTAAGCATTTGAGGATTAGAACTTCGCTGTTTCCATCTGTTAACTGGGCCATGGCTCTTTTGCTCTGACCCTACAATACCCTCTTCAAATTCCTATTTACTAATCACCAAGTAATTAAGTTATAACTGTTCCCCCTAGACAGCTATTCCTTCCCCATTTCTGCCCTTTCCTTCACATATATCAACCTTATAAAGAATTGGGTTTAAGACTTCCAGGCAAGCTTTCAATCAATGAATTCACATCTTGCTGTCTTTAGGAGTGCAGATCTGTAGGGCTCTACAGTCTAATGGTCTTCATCAATGGGAAAAGGAAGAAAACCATTTCAAACAAGTATACACAGGCCATATTGTTCACTGCCCTAATGTGTTTATAGGATGGTATCTGTCATTAATTTGGGACTAAATCTTTGCATTTTCCACTTTTTATTTCAGCAGTTCAGTCTGCTTGGGTTTTTGAGTTTTACACAAAAAGCAGATTTAAAATGCTAAATGATGCCCAAATTCAGTAATACCTCCTTCAAATTACAGTAGGCTTTATATAGCAACAAGATATAGGATGCATGATTGTATTTGTGGAAAAAAAAACAAAAAAACAACCTGTTAATTCCGAAGGCGTTAGCAAAGTTACTTTCAAAGATTTACCAGTCTTTTGCTGAAATGACCTTTCTAATTATAAAGTCTTTCAATTTTGCTTTTTGAAAATATGCTTCCTTGTAGTTCACAGCCCACCTGTGAACTTCTGAAGAACTCTCCTGTAGAAAATTACAGGGGAGGGGGGAACAATAATAATATATCATGAATATACATGGAAAACATTATTTATTATAAAATATTAGTAAGACATATGGGCAGCAGCAATAGTTTTTTTAAAAGCTCTCTGTCAGTTGAGCAGCTAACCTGGGGACTTAGCATCAATATTATTAACATGCTTAATAACAAAAATGCTGAAATATATGTAAATTCAAAATCGTGTGTCTTTCTACTGTTGTACAAATGATTACACAAGGCCTACATTACTGAATATACCACACATTCAAAATTGATTTGTTTACACAAACAAAAAAATAAACATATTAACAGAATAAACAATTACGTGAGGATTTGTGGGTTTTTTTCCCTATATAGTCTGCCTTGCTAAAACACTGAAGCTGGTCCCTAGGCAGTGTTTTCTTCATAGGGATCACTCAATATTTTACATTCAATATTCAGCTGCACAGTAAACATTAATTGTATTCTTTCTCTACACAAAATTTAAAAGAAAGCCATGCTTTGTACCATGTCAACTGCAGCACTTTAACATTCAAAATAACTTCTACAAATATAAACTCTTGCCAATTAGGTGAATGTGGAGATTGAAGACACGGACTCCCGCAGAGTTTCATGCCAAAAACTTCTTTACTGTCAGAGACCTTTTTAGTATTGGAGCCCCCTTCCGGTTGGTTGCACGGTCTATATAGACTACACCTTTTGTTCTCGCGCTACTAACAGGATTGGCTGGATTTGAGCATCGCCACCCTCCGACTGGCCACTATGTGTTACCCTCTGGGTGACCACTCCCCTCTATGTTCAGGCCCAGCCCAGGATGCTGTGGCCGATTCCAGGATGCTCGAGCCCAGGATGTTCGAGCCCAGAATGTTCTGGCCAATCCCAGGATGTTCTGGCCTAGCCCAAAACCCTTTACACCAACAGGTGAAAATGGTTTTTTGATTATTTTTTAATTACTCTCTTTTCAATTCTGATCTTAAAGCTAAACTAAAATCTAAGGAGAAAACAATTAGTTTAGTCCCTTTACCAATGGTAAAGATAGCACTAGATACTGTTTTAAAAATGTAAGACTGGAAAAGATGTATGCTTCATTACTTTACAGTCAAGACCCATTTATAATCTTTTTCAATAAATCTACAGCTGCCACTTTAAAAGTGAAGTATTTGTTCCCACTGTCTCACTGGGATCACTTTACCACAACATCTAGAAACATTATTCTCACTTCCAGCTCCATTTTATTCCCAGATTCTGCTCACTTTATGCTCATTTGGGTTGGTGCAACATATTCTGAGGTAGTTGAAGGCAACTATATTTTTGAGATGCATATCTGCTGTTGAAACAACTCATTGCTGCTCCTCTCTCTAATGAAATAATTAGCTTCAGTACCTTCAGAATACCCAGTAATATTAAGCAGGACAGATTCATCACTTTTTGCGTTCTCAGAGCACTTGCTTGATCCATCAGTACATTTAAATGTATGCTAAACTTTACGAATATGAATACTGCAGCTGACCTTGACAGCATTACAGGTGTGCTTCACATTTTTAAGCTGAAATGCTGTGGGCACTGAAGGGTTGAAGCAATATGCTCCTCAAGTTGCAGACTGAGGGCAAGGGAGCAGGAGGTCAAGATCTGAAGTAGCCAACACAACAGCAAAAAGAGCTGATGTAGTGAGGACAAGCTCGTGCCTCAGTTACAGTAAAACATTTGCAGGGAAAGGAGGTGTTGGTGTTCACTTTTAACACAGTAATTCTCATTTCTTTAATCATACTTGCCTAATACTACTCTAGCAATCTATACCATATTCACATATAATTCAGATGATGAATTAGAAATCAAAATAGAAAAAAGTACTTTACCTGGTATCTGAATATCTGGTGAACTGTAGCAATGGAGCACCTAACCTGTATCTTCTTGTGTATGGTAAAATGTGTAAGAACTGCGCTGCCAGTTGTTAGGCATACTAACTACAGAAAACAAATTTACCCTTAGATGCCTTTATTATAATAAAAAGATACTTTAATTTTCATTATTATATAATGAAAATACTGTCACCAAATATTTAATCTTTTGAAATTTACAAAGCTTTTGATTTCAAATATGAAATCTGAAGTCTTGTTTCTTTGGACTTTTTTTTTTTTTTAATGCAGTCTGGTTCTCATGTGGGTGAAGATGAAACACCCCCATTCATTACACTCATTGATTTGTAACCCTTCACCTTGTGGCAAGGCATCCCTTCCTGTTCCCTCAAGCCAATAGAAAAAATCTAAGTCAATTAAATTTTAAATAATTTTTAATTAACAGAAGATTTTAAAGTGTTTCCTGTTGCTAGAAACATCTCCAAAATTAAAGCAAATGCTCTGAATGAAAGTTTGCTTTGACATTGACTAATAAAATCCTCTGAAGATACATAATGCAAAACTGGCCTCATAGGCCTCATTGGAACCATCCTGACAGACACTTGCAAAATCTTGAGATCAGATTGTGTACTATACTCCTCAGGGGAACATTATTAAAAAAGAGATAAACTTGCAGCCATCGAGATTTAGATGGACTGTTTGTACTAAGCATAAACACAGATGTTTTCTTGACTCATTGCCTGCCAGGCACCCCCGATTAACAAAATTAAATTCTCCTATCATCATAGACAAAACACAGATAAAGAACCGCCTGTGTACTCTCATAAACCAAATATATCATATACTTAAGAGAGTATCTGTTGCTTAACAACAGTAAATTTAATTATTTTGTTTCAACAGCGAATTTAATTATTTTATCTGTGAACATTTATGTGAAGATATATATATTTGCATTTGCATCTTGACATGACTAATGAAAGTACAATGTTTTGTCTGCAACTAATTCATTTCACTTAATATGGCAATGACTGATTGATTTCATTTTCTGGTGTGGAGGACATCCTGTAACACAGTCAATGTTGCTTCAGAACCTCTGAACTTAATTATCCCAAAATATAAGGCAGAGTAATAGATATTATTTTTCTGTCTCTTTTTCTCTTTATCTCTGAAATTACCTGCTGTATATCGGAAGATTTTTCAATGATGTCATAGTTAAGCAAATGCTACTGTTATTGGTGCTCAATTCACAACCAGAACTTTGAATTACTAAGACATGTAAAATTAGATCTGTAAATGTCTTTTAAGATTATGCCTAGTATAATTTATTGAAAACAAATTAGAAAAAAAATTCATCTACAATTAGAGGCCTGGTCCTACTTTTCTAAGTACATATAAAATTGTGACTGGCTTTTATGGAAGTTTTGAACATTCAAGGAATACAAAATGATATTAAGTTGCCCCACTAAAATGATACAGGATTAAGAATACCACATAACTATGCTGCGATCAAAGGACACTGGTGATGAGATCTTTTAAATTCTGAGAACACGAATTTACAAACCTGCCCTCTCAATGTAGGACAAAGTTAGGTATTTTAGTTCAATTTCTAATTGTTTCAAACAGCATTCAGAGACTTTTCACACTGTTGCCAAAATGTCTTTCCACTTGGCAGCGCTGGGTTAATGGTTGGACTCTCTGATCTTAAAGGTCTTTCCATCTGAACAGTTCTATGATTCAAAGCATTTCTTTCACACACAGTACCATAATTTGGAAGCTACACAAATGTGGGCAACACCATAGAGGAAATAAATAAAATAGAGTATGCAAAAATCATTTTTTTTAACAGTGCTAGTTTTTCAAAACCAAAATATAATTATTTCTAATATTTTCTAGAGCATACTCAGTAATGTATGTGCCATCTCAGCATTCTGAATTTTAGTTGCCGATATGCTGGGAAATCTTAGGCCCAGTACCCTTGCAGTGATCCTAAAAATGGAATGATACAGAAAATTGTTTGGACGTGAACATAAATAGCTTTTAGCTTTCTCACCAAAATCTTAACCACGAAAATCTAGTTCTAGGTCAAACAACAGATTTTTTTCTATGTTTCATTACCATTTTAAAAAAGTTATTTTTAAGGTGATTTTTGACTAAAAACATACCTTTTGAAAGGAAAAAAAAAAAAAAAGAAGTTTCAGTTTCAACACTCAAAAAGTATTTTGGCTGCTTTAACATCTGTTTTCAATCATTATTTATAATTATATGGATGCCCACACACGGTATGTCTTCTTTTAATCTATACTGCATTTTTGCAAACAGACTTCATTAGCAAAAATGCTGTTCTGGTATATATGTAGCATATTCTCAATTTCAGTTCCATCCTACTTCAAAGTTTTGACAATTATTAAATAAAAAAGATGATGAAAAGAAACTTTACAGCAGTTCTTCTTTCATATTATTGTCAACTCTGAGTGGGAGTGAAATGTTTCGCACGTAAAAGTGATTTTTTAACCAAAATATTGCACGTACAGAAAATGAGTCATATTATAAATCACACAACTTCTGTCAAAAGAAAGAAACACTTCACCTAGAACTGACATTCATCTGGTTAAAAAACTATCTGTTTTTATGAAATATGATTTTGAACACCACAAATCATGCTGCTCATAAGAAACTTTCATACAATATGCACACCATTTTCAGATCCATACATTACCAGCTGTCAGAGACTGCAGCCAGGCTTGCCCAGTTCTCCAAATTCTTTTCTTTGCAATGGAACATCCTACAAGCTTGCCAAGAGCTGAAAAGTTGCTGCCCAAATACAGGAGATTTATTAGAACTTAAGATGCTTATGGCAATGACCAGTTATTTCCCCTTAACGCATTCCATTGGTCTCTCACCAAAAGCTACTCTTGGTTGCCAAAATTTTTAAATATTCCTTCTTTGCTGAGGTTTATAAAGAAGGGACTTCTAAATGGTAGCTGCAATGCTACTTTCAATCAGGAAGCTGTAACAAATGGATATTCTCTAAGGGCGATTGACATTCTGAACCTTATTTTCACTACAGCTTTTTGTTAGACAACATAATACTTATCCTAAATAGAAGCTCAGTCAGGAAAACTTCCTTGCAGGATATTAATCCCATTCATAGCAGCCCTGTTGCGTCTTCCTCTCTGCCAGGCAAAAGACTCCACATATCCACGAAAGCTCCAGTTGCTGCGTGGGGACTTCAGAACAAGATTCACTAAACTTTCATTGAAATGTCCCCCCTTTGTCCCCTTTTTGGGGCTACCAGCCTGGTAGCATACATATCTGCTTGTCCTGGGTTCAGCAGTAGCAGTCATTTTATTCCTTAGTAGCTGGTGCAGTGCTGTGGTTTTGACTTTCAGCCTGGGAACAGCGCTGATAACACCAATGTTTTTAGTT
>WYDI02028321.1:0-68451 GCA_009867235.2 Psittacus erithacus | reverse complement strand
AATGCTCCATCCCTGGCGGTGTTCAAGGCCAGGTTGGACAGAGCCTTGGGTGACATGGTTTAGTGTGAGGTGTCCCTTGCCCATGGCAGTGGGGTTGGAACTTGATGATCTTAAGGTCCTTTCCAACCCTAACTATTCTATGATTCTATGAAGCCGCTAATACATACCAATAAAAAAGGGGGGAAGTTATAGGTAGAAATAATGTTTTAAATCAGTGTTTTAATCTGTGAGATTGCATAGTATTTCTCTTACACTTTTCTTCAAAATAATGGATGTAAGCTTTTGCTCTGTAAGGATCTGCTTGTCTCACGCTGCTGACTGAAATGCTGTGCACATGCCCCATAGAAAATGCTGGCTGCAGAGCTGTTCTAGTAGCTGTCACTATTCTGGGGTTCTGTAGAAGTTCCTGATCAGTGGTTCATTACATCTGTGTTAGTTAAATGCTCTGTTAGAAATATATTCATCCCAAAGCATAATCTACAGTGTTACTGCTTAGGGCGCATCCTGCATAGTTTACTTTTTAAAAAAGATGTGTTTACCTTTTGATGATCATTCACTAGAGACTTCATCCATGCTGTATAAAACATCTTAATAAAGGGATTTAGTATTCATGAAGGAAAAGCAGTGTGGTGTAAGATGATGATTCTCGAGTGAAGTAGTAAACTCAGGAGCTCCAATTCAGCAGAGGCTTCTTGACATCCTTCTCTTGGGTCAGGTCAATTGATACTAAAAGCATTGCAAGTGTCAGATATGAAGGGCTGTTGAAGACAGAAGTGACTCTTATTTAAAAGCCTTTGCTGGCTGGTGTATCTTTGAAGCACTATTGATTACCTCATGAGGAAGAGGCTGTATATTCTTTCCTTTCTGCCAAAGCAAGGTAAGTTATGTGGGTACAGGTAATGGAAGCAGTGAATCTGGGGAAGAGGGGATCAGGAGTAGAATAAAGTATAACTGACACTGATGTCAAGAGAAGTACTGTGATAAAAAAGAAGGGAACAATCAAAGCTGCCAAGAACTCACCGAAGTTAGCCTATGCTAGTATGGCAAGCAGCAGAGCCATTCGTATGACAGATTATTGGACAAGCTGTCTTGTTTTGCCTGACAAAATTATTCTACACACATCTTATGGAAAAAAGAAAGAAGAAAAAAAAGCCAATTTGTTAGTATGTCACCATAGCAGAAGGGTTCCAAGGAACTGTGGGTTGTATGTCTTCTTGGAGGCTTTGCCCAGCAAACCACTGTTTATCATAACATGCAGGGCAACACCACTATTAGGAAACCTAGGCATTCTGCTGACCCACCTCTGTCTCATTCCCCACTTTTAGTGTGGAAATATCGTGTTCATGGGTAATCTTCCATACCCTAACAAGCATAACCTACCCTGCTGCATTGACCATGACTCAGACCACATGCAGGCTCCTGCTTCACGTTAAGTGTGCTAAGATGGGAGGGGCTGAGGTAGGGCATCACTGAAGTCCCCTCAGACCTCTCTGCCTCTTCCCCCTTCAGGTGGGTCCATGCCTGGCAGAGCACCCTAGTTCCTCTGAACAGAAATACTGGTTTCATCATCACTGAGAAGGACACTGATGTGATACTTGTGGGCCACATTTTTGAGCTTTAGCTAACTTACTACTTTTGAGTAATATTGTTTAGATGAAGCTTATTGACTTTGATACAAGAGGTTGCTTTCTTTCCCTAAATATATGTTTAAGGAACTATGACATATGAAAAAAAGGCTGTGTTCTGCTTTTGTACAGATAGCAATATAGTCTAGTAGTGAGAAAAAGTAGCATGTTTCATGACCTCCTATATAGTGGGTATTCTCATTAAAAATATTCTAGAATATGGTCAAATTACATTTATGTCATAAAATGAAGTTGTAGTATGATAGAACTCTAATCAAATTACAATTATTTCCATTTGGCATAAAAACAAATTGCAAACTCTTGCTGCTTATCAACTTAACTTTGCTAATTGAAGGAAATGGTTTGTATGTCCTCTATAGGATATGCAAGGCACATTTGTATTGCGAAATAAGCTTTTTTAAGATTGTTGTGAGGTAGAGTGTAATGGCTGTCGAATGGCCTGCAGAATGATTGTCCTGTGTTTAGACTAGTGATTTTATTTCTTTTTTTGTCTAAAACCTAATTCAGCACATTGATTCAACTTGTATTTATAGCAAAGCAAGTGAATAAGAAACTTGACAACAATTTATTTTGCATGCTAATTGTACACAGTAATCAAAGAGGTGCATATCACTGAGGGCAGAATATATTGGCTTTCTGGCAAATTTACATATTTTTATTATGCCTGTCTGTAGGCACTGTGTGGAACAATAGGATCACTATAATGAGGAATGACATCAAGTTATTTGCCACATGTTGCAAATGTCCAGTTTATTTAGAATATTAATTCACAGTGCGAGTTCAAAGTGAGAACTTTGCTTGCTCAAGATGTTGAGGAAACAATGTGTGTTTTAGTTTTTTTTTTTTAAAGTTTTTATCTAAAACATTACTTGAAGGTTTTATTTTGACATTAGACATTTCTTAATTGTGCCAGTCACTACATAAAAGAATTTTCATTCCCATATGAGAGAACTCAGCAGAGACTGATTTTAATAGCATCAAGTGTTGTAACAAAACATTTTGATTTCCATGCTGCCACTATTTATCCCAGCAGGAAAGCTCTTATTTCTGAATTCCTCATGGGACTAGCTCTTGTACTTGCTAATTACAGTACCACTTCCCTGAAGCTTATCTTCAGTAAGGTCTAAGTTTCTGGTAGAGAGCTTGACTGAAAAGGAAAGCTCGAATAAAGGACATTTTCCCCTGAAAACTGGTAAATTATAGCCTACATTCTCATAATGTCTGTTATTCTTTAAATATGTACATGTGTACACTGACTGTAATTACAGCTGGAATTGCAATAGAAATGGCACATTCTAGTAATGCCTTCCTACTTACTTTCCTCTTGGATGTTTGCATAATGGCATAGCATGAAGAGCCACAGTAGAGACATATACAAAATCTGTAGCCAGGTGTTCAATATTAAATGATGAAAATATATGTTTGTATTTGAATACATGCCAGGGCAATCTGTTTTTATACCAGTAACATATAATAAACAAGTTTCCCATATACATAAGTTTATGTGAAGATGATCAATAATTCATTTCTAAAGGCACAAGATCATGTGTTTAACATATAGTATTTAAGTATTTGCATAATGGAGATATCAAATTATATCTGGACTGTGATTGTGCCTTACAGCCCAAGTTCTTTTATACTGCATACTAGAAAAATCACAGAAAGTTTTACTTCTTATTGATTTTGTAAGTATATATCAGGAGATTATGTAAGATGCGACCAGACATGGTAAAAAAAATACTGTATATGCGGGTGAAGGATAGCAGCATGTCCTGGTTTCACACTGGAGACACTCTTTAAGTCCATATATCCAGAGCCAAGACAAAACATGTCTGGTTTAATCTGTAGTTTAAATGACTACTTTGGTAAGTAAAAGAAGACTTTGGTTAAGAATGTAATTTTTTACAATGAGGAATATAATGGTACAGGTTCCTACTAAAACAGAAAGTTTTTGATTCTATGCCGAAGGGACTGGTAAGTCAGTATATAAAATGAAAGGATTTAGGGAACTTGCATTCATAATCTACCCATTATCTAAGGGCTCTCTTTTCAATACAGAAATACTGCATGCAAGCAGTGTGTAGTTACAACTGCTGTAGAATGCTATTGACATAGCAAGCAACTATACCACAGTCACACTGGCTATTCATTTTTATGCAAACTTCAGGTATACATTTTGTCATGTTTAGTAGATAATGCAAAGTGTTGTTATATCAGATCTCAGATTTGTCCCCAAAATGTTGTCTACATTATTATGTTTATTTGATATATAAAGATATATGTTTAGGTTCTTTTCCTGTATCTTCTCCAAGGTTGGAAAGACCAGTTGATCTGCCCTTAATGATTGATAACAGGGGAAATCTGATGAGCTTGTATCTGTAATACTACCATATTAAATGGCACTATAGGATGTTTGAATTATTCTGAGAATTGTAATGATATATAAAAAATTATTTTTTGTCCATTTTTTAATCTTGGCAATAAATTATTCCTTATTGCAAAATAAATAGAATTTTACTACTGAATTCCTACTATCACTACAACATTGCCATTACCTTTTTGCATGTTTCACTGATCTTTAAATGGCACACAATATTAATGAGTTTGAAGGCGATTTTCAAGGAGAGTTTCTGTATGTACCGTCTGTCTTTTATTTAATGAGTAAGCATTTTCTCCTTCGAAGGCTGTACTTACCGTACCTTTTTTTTCAGCTTTTTCACTATTAATGTTATCAAAAAGATAGTTAACGTGCAGTTTCAGGTAGGTTTCATTCTTGGGCTCCAGTCATCTTGTATACAAACTGCTGAATTGTGAAGTTATTTTTTGATATGTGTTGAGCATGAGCATCTTTCAGTGTAGTCATATAAAATCTTTCCTCTTCTTCTGACATGACACTGACCCATGACAATCTTTTTCATCCAGCCTTTGTAAGTTTGAATGGGTTTGTCTGGTACTGTTTAAGCTATCTTTACTGTTGCAGTGTTTCAGACTAGCTTTGAAGAACTGATGCTTATATATAGAATGGAAATATACCTAACATAAGCTCTGCTTTCATCTTCTGTTATTTCCAGGACTCCCCAGAGTTCCTGGTTTTGGTCTTAATTTGCTTTATTCTTGGGAGCCTTCATTGGATAACATCTAATTCATGATACAAAGCACTGTACCATGCGCTGATAGTTACATATAGGTATGGAATGGTTCGTTTTCTTCCCTCAGGGAATAAGCTGTAAGACATTCACTCGCTGGTATTTTGAGTCATGCTGTTAACACAATTTGTTTCACTTGGCATCTTTTTTATCCAGCTCCTGGGTATGATTGTAGGTGCAGATAAATTAAATTCCTCCATTCATATATACAACAAATTGTTCTATTATTCCACAGACTCATCCCAGGCACTATGGATGTTTAAGCATGTGGCTCATCCTCCTTAAATGAATTTAATATGTTGCATATTGTTTGATAATTGAACCCCCAAAGTGGCTTCTGGCACCTGAGGACATGACTAGGGCCCACAGGAAATGTATTTAGGTGATGTTTAGAGTGTCTTACCATTTGTGGGCTTCAAGCTCCTGGGAGATTTAAATGCTAAGGTTAAATAGGCAGCTTGTTAACTTAATTGCATTTAAAAAATTATATTAGTTTTTACAGGGCATTGATTTTGCACATCATCTGAGTCATCTGAGGAGTCCAATTTAAGTGATCATTTGCACAGCCTTCCTAGGCTGAAGTCTTTTGAGATAACACACCTAAAAGTAAGGAAGGCTATATTAGTAAACAGCAGTGGCACAAAAGGGTGAGGGATTGCTGTGAGAAGCACTGCCAAAATCATTTCAGCAGCATAAAAATCGCTGATAAAAGCTGTGGAAAAAACCTGAAGTCCCCAGTTCACGGAGGCCTGCTTTTCTAGATAGTCTTGAACAGTTGCCAGTGGGTGAATCAGATGTCACTTGGGTTTGCGCTTGAGGAGACAATCTGTTCCAGCAACACTGAAGCCTGAAAAGAGGGAATGAATCAATGGGAAAAGACTCCATACACAATGTCCTTTTCATGTTACCAGGAAAACCATTTTTATGCCAAATTAGTCTGGGATCAGGCTTGTGCCATTTACCTTATTGGAAAGCAATTGCTCCCCTTTATCAGTCAGTACAGTACTCATTCTCATTCCCATCTTTGCATTAAAGAAAGGGATATGGTTTCTTTGAGAATAGCATTGAACTGGGTTTCATTCTGTGAGGCCGTGCAACTGTTGATAAACAATTCTATTTGCTGGCATTTAAATCACTTTTGTTTTCATGATAAGGAGAATTTAGATTTTCTTTTGAATTAGCTGAAATTTTATGGGTTGCATGTTCCATTCCACCCCTGGGGCTCTGTCTGCCCCACTTAGAAAAATGCTAAATTAGCTGAGAGCAAAATAAATTAATCTCAATTTTGTGATCTCAAGATTTATTCCTCCCCCAGAAATGCAGACATGCACTTGCACACACACACACACACACACTATCACTCTGAGTGTTGGTTTTAGTCATTTGAAGGGCTTGAATTATTTAAAATGGCCACTGAGGGACTCAGTAAGTTTTTATATTCAGCAGTGGATCTTAACTGTGTTCCCACCTTGGCTCTAACAGTGTATTTTTTCTGTTTTGCTTTAGATGACTTTCAGGACTCTTAACTGTATTCATTAATTTTCTACAAAACTGACCTTTAAATAATGACCACTTTCTCTCAAGCTTTTTGAAAAACCTTTATGTTGGGTGCAGACAGAAAAGAAGGACTTCGAATAATCTACCCTGCCAGTCAGTGAAAAGCCATTCCCAAGTTTAAGTTTCTGAGGGCATAGGCTGTTGCTGACTGATAAATTTGTACTTGATATTAAGCAAGTAGTGCTTGTACGGAAGCAGCCAGGATGGCAGCTAGTGGTTCCTGAATAGGGAAACATGACACAGATATAATTTATTGGCTCATTGCATTCTCTCTTATACACTCCCATTGTCCATCTTTCTAAATAAAACTGTTGCTTTGGGTAGCCTGTTTACTAATCAGGAAAATTGCTATCAGGGCAAAAATGAATGGCATGTAGCAGAAAGGAAAGCTTAATTTAGATTTTGAATAAATCCTTTTAGATCTTTGGCAAAATACTTCTTTTTTTCTTACGCAGTGTGATGATTTTGTGGTGTCTTCATTTCTTGTCACTCTTTTAGTAACTGTACCTCTTTCCATGCAGTATTTCTCAAATGTGTCAATGTACCTCAAATAGCTAGCTTTCCCATGCATATTTTGTGTCTATTCTGATGTAAGCCATAAATATTTCAAAAGCTGTAAGTTTTAAAAATAAAATCAATTATGACATCTGTGCTGTGTCTGTAATATATAAAAGCAGTAGTCTGAAATGGCCATTTGAAAGTTCTGGAGAATTAATCAGCATAATATTTATTACAGAACTGTCTCCTTTATCAACATAATTATTATTGTTATTGACATTACTATAAGCATCCTGTTATTGTAACCTTGTGCTTATTAGATAGGAGCCTGTTTCATATGTGAAGGCAAAGTTTCTACAGGGATTTTGCCAAGCATTTGAAATACTGAGATGTATTCTGACTTAGCTGTTCAGGAATGTTCCTGCGTCCTCCTAATAGTGGGGTTTTTTTTTAATCCATGGGCTGTAATTTCTCCTTTGGACAGGGGCAGAAGAGCCCTTCTGTGTCATTGAACCATGGCTACTTTCCACTGCCTTGGACCTGAAGGGTGGGACTTCAGCACCAAATAGCTGAGTTCAGTGACCAAACACTGCTCACTAGCCTTTAGCACAAGTATGTAAAGTAGTAGAAAGCATATGTCCTCATGGCCTCCAGCCCTGAAGTCTCTGAAACACATGGGTGATGTACAGGAGATGGTGTCAAAACAGAGCTAGAGCTGTAATTACACACTGTTTATGTTTGTAGGCCTTTGATGTCATGCTCATGACTCCAAATGCTACCACGAATAACTGAATCTCACTTAGAGGTGCATATTCCCTCTGTCATCCTGTTTTAAGAGATTACAAGTTTGGAACCTCTGGGTAACTCACAGTCACTTAAAACACATTAGAGGTGTGTTAAAAATGCATGTTCCTTTATTTCCTCAGCTTTTTTTGTACATTTGTTTTTTTAATTTTGTAAAAAGTAAGCTGCCAAGGACTGTACAGGAGTTCAAAATTGAATGGCCATTAATTTTATGCCTCCAAATAAGTTTCATAGTTCTGATGTGTTTTCACTGCGCAGATTCTGAAAAATGCCCATTGCCTAGGCTTAAAGGGTGATTCTACCTCAACCAGCACAGTAGATCCTGTGTGCTGTGTCTTACCACCTCAATGCTAAATGCACTTAGCTGTACAGGGTTCTTCTACCTATAGCTGTACTTATCTGGATAACCATAGTAATAATAATGGCAATAATAATGTGGATTTTATTGTTCTGTTGAAGGAAACCAGCCTGACTGCCAACCCTATGAGTTTCACCTGGATTTCCTCCAGCATGCGTCTCACTGCCAGTAGCAAAGACTGTGCAGCTTCAATTATGTCTTGTCCTGTTGCCTGGAGGTTACATCCAAGAGACATTTGTGTAAAGGTAAAGCTAATGGGGCTCTCCCCAGAACTGTGGCTGTGAAGGCTGGAGACAGTTTAAGTCTCCGGTCTGCCAGGAAAGCTTCTGCATCTGACACATCAGAAAATTAGCAATGTGTTTAGAGCTGGAAACTATATATGACTGTAATCAAAGAATTACTATGGATATAAAGGCTTACACAACTTTTTGTATGTTAGTTTAAGAAGTTTGCATAGGAAGAAGTATCAAGTAAGGGAATCCTGACCCACAGAAAGGTAAGCGCTGACATGTTTGTGACTTGCATGTCAATGCATTCAACTGTTTGCAGAGCTGTCCAAACATGATTTTCTTTTCATAAAACAGTAAGATTGGGTAATCTGTTGTAGTTTCTCAATTAGTTGTAATGAGAGACATTTGACTACATTATTGGAAAACTAATGTTATTATTGGATGCTATATTGGAAAATTCATAATGATTTGAAGCTGCTGGCAACATTTAATGAGATTTCCTGGTTTGCTTTCTTTCATTCAAGTATCATTCAAGTATGTCCTTTAGCAGTCAGGTTGGTAAAAGATGACTGCCAGAATATGGCATGAGTGAGTTTCTTAAACACAAAATTCCTGTAGAGTGGGGACTGTTCCTACCCCAAACCTTGCCTGAACCTGACTATGATGGAGAAGATTTATTGGCTTCTTTCTCTTCTTTTTTTTTCCATTTTTGGATGAGGTTTCTGTCATAAATGATGAGTAAACTAGATTTTTCCTGATACTAGATTGATATCTAATCTGCAAATATATTATTCAAGGGAAAAAAAAAAAAGGTTTATTGGAGGGTTTAAATACTCGGACTTTTTCTCTTGGGTAGAGAAAGAGCAAAATTAAACAGAACAAGACCCAAAAACACTTGTTGTATGCACTCATCTTTTTAGACTTTAAATACAGCTTGTGATTTTACAATGATATAAGACAGACTTCAAGGCTGCATTTAAATATAACGGTAACCCAATAAAAATATATTTGTCCTTCTGTATTAGAAAAATGACTTCTGAAGAACAAAAGTTGTCTGTACTTTTAAGTAAGCTGTATCTTTTAGTGTAACTTTGAAGTAATTATTTTTATGTTGCATAATATGACCCAAATATTGTATTTTTGTCAGCATGTCTAATAGGTTGTTCAATACCCTTGTTCTGTACAGGTCATTGAGCCCATTCATGTTCAATGATATACAGTATGAATGTTCATGGGTAGTTTGATACATCTTTAATAGAAGGTGAACGAAATGGCACAAGTTTATTTTTTGACCTTCTAGAAGTGCACTTCCAGCCAAAGGGAAGTGCACTTCCAGCCAAAGGGAGTTGCACGTCTAGCCTCATCAACGGAAAGAAAAATTCTGAGGTAGAAAATGTTTAATTACAGCAGATAAACCTCTGAGAGCTGGCCAGTCATTTCCTGTGATTGCCATTATAAAGCAAATTAAAGCAACATTTGTTTTAGATAAATTATTGTACAAAATGAAAGGTCATCACAAGCACTTTCCTCTCACTTCTGAGCTCTTGGATTAGTTATGCTGCCTCAATGAGCTCGTCTCTGTCCTCGTTACAAAATGCCCTAAGTAGTTTTGCTTAGGGCCCTTAGCTTGAGACTGCATGAAAGAACATGAAAGAAAGTAATTATTTAATATGTGAAATCATTATGAGAATAAACATGATGACGTCTTTCCAGTCAATAAAATACATATTATATTGAACAGACAAATGTAAAAAGAACACTGAAAGCCTAGTCCAAGATGACCATTAATTTTATTAATGCAAAATGAAAGTAATTTGTGGTCATTCTGGCCCATTTTATAATACTTAGTGGCACAAAACCGAATTCAAGAGACCCAGGACAGGCAGTCCAGGTGTGATCTGAGGTAACTTTTGTGGAGTCCCAGCACAGAGGTTGTAAAAGCTAGTGGTGGTTATCTACAGAATGGAGATATTTGTCCTCTTTGACTTGTCACTGAACTGATGGGTGGGAGGATTAATTAGAGCAACATGGTGGAGTGTGAGTGTGAATTGAGCAAACTGAGATAACTGTCCACTTCTCAATGGAGGTGTAGAGTGGTGAGTCTGGCCTTGTGCAACAAAAGGATAGAGGGATAGGCGCTCCTTCAGTGTGCCTGTTCTTGGGCAGATCACTGGGCTGTGCCTTCTTGCTCTGAAAATTGCTGGCAGAGGAGTATGACAAGTGTTCGGTGATGTGTCATTAAGACATTTGTAATATTTTTTATCAGTGTGTATACAGCATAAGGGAGTTTTAAAACTTAACAAAGGTACAATGTGGCATATTCTGAAAGACCACATGGGGTGCTTATGTGGTGGAGTCTGGTAGAATAATATGATGAGAAGAAGCACAAAATATAAATCCATACTTAAGTGTCTTTTAACAGGGTGTCTCTGAATATAAGATCCTGTGAAAGAGAAGCCTTCTTTCCACTTGATGCCCAGTGTTCCTGCCTAATGCACAGTGGATTGATGGATGGCAGATGACAGTAGTGCTTATAACTTGCACATGGGGAGGTAGGAAAAAGTGCAGGCTGCAACAGCATACTGCAAATTAATAGCTGAAAAAGACTGTGAAATAGGTTAACAGTGCAACTTAGTTTATAAATGTTGACAGGCCTGAGAATTGGATTTTCTTCTTTTAGCTGAGGCAGTCTGAATAGCAAGTTTCTTCTAGGAAAAAAAGTCTTGAAAGAAAGATTAAAATTTTTGTCTGAAGGCAACAAACCAGAGTAAGAGCGTCCATAAAATGTAGCAGCTTTGCCTTAATCTGCAACAGACCTTGCGCAGCATAAGCACAGCAGACCATGTTCATTGCAGCAGGGGGACCTTTGTTCTCAGCTTGAATTTGACAGTCTGATGTTAGGTTCGAAGCACTGATCTCCATTACTATTCACTGTGACTGTGACCCCAGTTTTCTTACTTTAAAGCACCTATGGGAATGGCATGCTCACACTACAGTAAGCTGGGTTTAGTTTCATTAGTTTTACAGAAAAAATCCTGTCTAATGACAGTGTTATGTTTCTCTCCTGGCTTCTGCGCCGAATAGAAAATAAAAGAGAGACTATCATTAAATTACAACTGGGCGGCATTTGGTAATGCTTGTAATCTTGCAATATTTGTAACAAGTGTTGCATCACTGCAGAATACAGCTAATGGGCAGTTGTGTGACATCACGGGTTGAAACATCTCTAATCAGTTTCCTTTTTATGGAAAAAGGAGTCTTATGAACAAGAAAGAATATACATCAGAAGAAAGAGGACCTGAAAATCTGTGTGAAAATGTTAAACAGCACTTAAGAGACAGAATGAACACATTTAGAACAGGGTTTGTCTAGTTAAAAACTGAGGTGTAGAGATCAAATACAGTACAAAAGTTTCCTCTCACCTCATCTTTGTCACATTTGTGCTTGGACGTGTACTCTGCAGTTTCCAGCATGCTACACAGTATATTTCTAACCTAATTGGAAAGGAGTGGCTCTTCTTTAACTAGGTATTTTGATTTTTACCCTATGCATACTTTATTAATTATGCCGCAGTGCATTGCAGGCATTATAAATCTTACTGTGCACATACCAGTGTCCTCTAAATTGATCTTATGGGCATTTATGTTGGATTTATACTAATTCATCAGTTAGTCCAGTTTCAATCTCCAGGATGTTTTTTGATATAGCCTCAGTTTCACTGTCGATTGTTAGTTGTATAAGATTGATTTAAAAGTCTACTTATCATTGTACTGTTGTGTTTGACAGATATTTGACTGAGGGTAAAGAGATGACAAATTAATAACACTTCAAGAGAAAGTGACACTTTGAAAATTTCTGGAATATAGAGTGAAGTGTTCTTTATGGTTACTTTAAATAAGACCAGGATTTTGCTTCAGATGAGGTGATGCCAAAGCCTTTACTCTAAGAAGGTGTCAAAGAAGTGACTAATTGCTTTGAAACACAATTTTGGAGAATGAAATGATTACCAAAGTGTGCTGCAAGATAAGTACAAAATCTGTGTTGAGGAAGGGAAAGCTGCGTACATTGCTCTGCCCCCAGACAGCTTGGGCAAGAGTGGGGAATTCAGAGGTAAGGCTCAACAACCCCATCAGAAGAGCTATAAATGAAACATAAAAATTGTGCAGATTAGTTTTAGGAGAGAAGGCTTTCCAGCTCTTGTTTTACAGTCAATGTAAGGTCATCTGGATCCTTGCTAACACTGTGAGCGCAGCTGTGGCTCTATCTTACCTGTCCGACCTTTGCACTGCCTCTAGCAGTCATCTACGCTGGCTGTGAGCACACTAAATGAACAGCTTTCTGAGCTCCAAGGCTCACAGGCCCACCTGCATCTGATGTGTGTGGTGGAGGAGCCATGGGACTGAGGTTAATTCTTTTGATTAGGCTTTACTGGGCTGGTTACTAATTTGAATTAAGAGACCTTTTCTTGGCCCTGGAGATTTTACGTGTATGTAACTGCATGATCATTAAATAGATGTCAGAAATGTTTTCTCTCCCTCATTCCCTTGCCTTTTTTTTTTGGTTTTTGTTGGTTTGTTTGGGTTTTTTTTTTGTTTTCTTTTATGAAGCAGTTTTGGTTGGCCACATGCTGAGTCTCTCACTCACTGCAGCATTTAGCAAGAACACTCTGGCAGATAGACTTGGCTTATGAATTCATTTTCATAATGTTCCAACATCCACATCATGGCTTTTTCCCTGACAAGTGGGAGATCTAAAAAATAATAATAAAAAATAAGCACATCATAACCCAGCCGGAATGATTTTTGAAAAGTTACATCTTAATGCAAGAACTACATAGTAGGAGGCTTTTTAGGTCAGCGTAATTGAGCTCTAGAGTTGGTTTGGGTTTTGTTTTTCTTCGTGTTTGTTTTTTTAATGCCTGTTATGGTTTGATAAACTATGCCATTTGTGCTGTTTCAGAGACATCACAAGGAGCTAGCACATGCAGAGGAGCACAAGGGTGTCAGACTACAGCAACAGGAATTAGTGTACACGTGTTTTGTTTGAGTGCAGCAGCTCTCCAGGAAAAGAGTCAGACATTCAAAGAAATCACTGTGTAAGACCAGTTTTATGTATTCATTTTAAAAAAGCTTGCTGCTGCTATGTGGGGGAAATAAGAGCAATCATAATAAAAGGACTTGCAGTGCCCAGGCTGAAGAGATGTCGCAAGTTTACATGATGCCCAGGAGAAAAAGAAGCCATTATACCCACAGCCAGTCTTCTAACACACATGGCCCCCATTTTTCCTGTCAGGGAATTAGAATCTTTCAGTGTTTAAGGAGATTTGCAGAGGATTTTGCTGATTTGTAGGCTCTTTCCTCATACTCAGCAAATCATCAAAGACTTTCCCTCAACCCCACAAAGCATGGGAATCTACCAGCAACAGCTGCGCTGCTGGCTATTCCTGCCACAGCCTGAGCACTGCTGAGCAGTATGTTTCTAGAAATCTGCTGATGAATGTCTCCCTTTTCCACAAAGTATCTGGAAGCTGATGGGAGCAACAGAAAACCTATCTCCTCTTCAGTACCACTGGCAGGATAAGCCGCCCAGGAGCATGTTTGCCAGGGAGTTCATTGTGCTGTTGGAAGGCATTAGGAGAATCTAAGCAACTTCAGAGCCCAGTATTCAGAACAACATGTACACACTAATTCATCAGTTGTTTCTTGAGGTGCTCATCATTTGAAAGACACATTTTAGATGGAGTTGCTTGCGGAGTATCTTCCTGGTTCATTAACATCTCTTCCTCTTGAACTTTTAATGTGCAAAACATACACTGTGGAGTCTGCATATGTAGGTTTAAACTATTCTTTGTGCCTTTCAAATCAAGCATTGTAGTGAGGCATGTAATTTGCCAGGTTTTCTTGAAAGTATTTTTTCTGTATTTATAGAATGCCTTGCACAAGCAGCCATAACTAATGAGTTATGATCTCTACTTTAACAGCCTCTACTGAGGCTTCTTTGATGAAAATAGTAAATAGACAAATGGTTTTACAGTTTTGCAAAAAGAGGTATGTTCAGATTTGGTTTAATTGAGATTGAAGTATTTTAAATACAAGACACTCTAGAAAGTTCACTTAGTTGAATGGATGTTTCTCTAACTTCTCATTAGGAAAATCGTGTTCTTCAGAGCATAGATAAAGTATGAAAAAATCACAGAAATGTTGACAGAGTAAATCCATAGTGGCAGATATAAGGGTCTTTAGATTGTCATTATTATAGATACTGTAATTTTTGCTAATGCTTTGTTAAATCAGTAATTTAAAATATTTAGAAATGCTTTCATTGCCTCCTTATTCATTCTCTTAAACATCTGAAATGAAATAAAAAGTAGTCAAGACAGTTTTCTCTTAGCTGGTTCCAGAAAACAGGCCTGTTCAGCCTGAGATTTGAAACGCTTTCCGCCCATCTGTTTTCTTTTCTGGTCTTTGGCGTTTAATCCACTGAGACGAAGTGATCAAAGAGGTAACATCTGTACTCTTTTCAGACCTGGATTACATTATATGGGAAATAAACATACGAAATTTGGTGGAATGAAACGTTTATAAAAGGTCTGTAACAGAGGAAGCTCTAAGTGTACACAGTAAATACAGGGAAACCATCGCTTGTCCTCTGGGGTTTACACTGGTATACAGTGAAAGGCTCAACAGAAAAAAGGAAGAAGGTGTTCTTGTTTAGTCAAAATTATGCATTTTTCTAACAAAGACTTGCCTAACCTAGAATAGTGGTTTTGTTTTTGCTTGGTGGGATAAAAACAGCAACAAAAAAAGAAAATTTTAGACAGTAAGGGAAATTCCAATTCATAAAGTAATAACTGGAAGGAGTACCACCGCTTTTCCTTTTGTAACAACCAAGATGGCACTCTTAAATGGCATACTCTTAAAGCAGAGCTTTTATGCGGACAAGGTTTCATTTATAGCACTCCAGCTCCTACTAAAATTAGTGGCTCAGAAATAAAGCATGTAGCCTTCCTTTGAAACAAACTCCTACCACATGAATATTTCATGAAGCTTCTAGACAGATGGAAGTAGAAGACAAAAACTTGCCTTGGCTACACAAAACATCCCTCAGAATGAGAGTCACTGGGCTGTTCTCTAGAAATCTGACAAACAAGGTCCTGTACATGTTTCTGGGGAAAAAAAAGAAAAAAAGATCAAGCATCAGGCATACCCCTCCCGTGACCAAAATTCCTGATGCTTAGTATTAGGACTTATTGCTAAGAACAACTTGAAAATAGGGGTTTCAACTTACAAAAAAATCAACAGTCACTGCAATGGGCTTCATTGTTTGATTCTGTTCCACAATAGAGAGAAGCTTTTCATGTCTCTTCAGGTGGTGCTAGGGAAGTCACCCACTGTACAGGATGGTTAATGGCAGAAGTAAATAATCTGAATAACCACCAGAATTGTGAAAGACTTCAATCCCTTCTCTGCTAATTCAGTCAAAATATATGACAATTGCGTATAGCCCAAACTTGCTTAGCCGTCTTTTCGTCACCATACAATCTTTGCTCACTCTGAGAGTATGCTCTCACGGTCTTGGGCAAAACCAGTGTATTTCTTTTGAAACTTTTGTCTTGGTGATTTGACCATTTTACACCAGATGGAGAAATTCTGAATCAAAAATTTCCCATGTAACACCTATGTTCAGCTTCAGGAATTATCTCTAGTTCAACATAGGGGAAAAAAACATTTGGTGGCACAAATCATGCCTAAGTAACACGTGCTGCTTTGACGAGGTATCCATTTTGTCCTGTAGTGGGATGCTACTGAAAGCAGAGAAATAGTTGTATTAAGGAAAAAAATAAAACACTACAGAGGAAGAGGATACAAAAGAAGGTTGTTTAATAGATGAAATTGTTAAAATAATTTAAATGTTGAAATAGTTCTCTCAGGGCCTTGGAAGATCTAGAAATTTTCTCTTTAAGATTAATTAAGCACACAAAACTCTGCTTTGTGCCCACCCCCATCCAACTGAGAAACATCTGGCTTTGAGCTATTAGAGATCATAACTGTGCTAATAGAGAGAAGAGTCTGAAAGTGGTGAGAGTTATTTAACATTTGTCTTTATGAAGGATTAAAATTATCTTCTCTTAATGAAGTTTCAGCTTCAAAAACCTATATATAAAAAAAAAAAAAGAAAGTTCAAATAGATAAGAGGCAAGAAAGTTCAGTACACACAGAAGGATATTCTTTGAAGTTCTTCAGCTACCAAGGACAAATTTTGCCATTAAACCATGAGCAAAAATATCCCTTTTACTGCTAAAGACTTGAAAGCTTCTAAATATTGCAAACTGCTGAAGCCATCTCAGAGCAATAACAAAGATTTTGCATCATATAAGTCCAAACTAAGACATCGTGAAATTGATCTCAGGAAGTCTGCAGACTCTTGAAGGTTTCAGAACTCATTTTCTTCTAACACTTTACCTATGGTCCATATAGGCATTTTTTATCCATGCTTCAGCTCAGTTGCTCTGTTATGACCCATCTTAAGACTAATATGAACTTATCTTTAGGTGCAAATGTCCTTTATGTAAATTATAGAATGGAGAACAGAGAAGTTTTATATCCTTTTATTGCTTAATGCTTCATAATGTGGAACAAAGATTTTAAATCATTTTTTGGAGATGCTGATATGAGGAAAAGGATAAGCAGACAAATAAATGCATCTCTAACACTATGATAATTTCCAAAAGGACAAAGGACATCAATGTTTGTTTCATTGACTTTTGCTGACTAACAAGTTTTCTTTAAATTTAAAGTTTTCTGTCATGCATAGTCTCATCCTGTGCTCTCCTATGTCGATACTGCATATTCTGTGCAAGCAAGATGTCATTTTTCTTCCACAACTTTTGTATTGTTTGGAGTTTAAAAAATTCTTTAGGAAAAAAGAAAATCATTAGTCATCATTTAAAAATATTCTGTAATCTACCATCATTCCAAATGCTTATGCAGATGGTTTCTGAACTGAGAGAAGAGCTTTCAAACAGAAATGTTACCATTTTACCATATGGAAATGATTCACTGGTATACCTGATGTTGGAACTATGTTTCAAGTTATTACATCTGGCCATGAGACAAAGGAAGTGAGTATAATTTTTAGGCAAAATTTCAAATGTTTCAATGTAGAGACCCAGGGCCTGCTAACATTTTAGAATGTGGAAATTTGGGTGATGTGGGGTAAAACAGGAAGGGCAATTACTGTTCATAACCTTGTCGGAACTTGAAAAGTTAGGATCTAAAATTTAGAATAATCTTTTAATCTTTTTATAAACAGCCCCTTGCCAAAATAAGGAAAAGCTTCATGTTAGGGTCTCCAATTCTTAAGTAAGAGAGGTGATTTGAAGTGGAGAACAACCAAAGGCTGAAAAAGGTATGGGAAGCCAAGTAGGAATGCTGAAAGTAGAATTGCTACAAAGACATTACCTTCCTCTGCTTGTTTTTGTTGTTGAATGCATTGTTTCTTGCATTCAACCTCCTCAACAATGTTCTAACTGCTGATTATGCTGGCAAGTTTTTTTCCTTTTTGCTTCATCTTTTGCTGGTACCAAACTAGCTGATGCGTTGGAGTCAGTAGCTGATAGGATTTAGCTGCATCCTAGGCTGAATGTTGCACTGTGTTGAAACCATTTGTTTGCTTCTTGTGACATGTAGTCAGGTACTAATGGGCATGCATTTCAAAATGGAGTGCCTTCACTAAATGAATGGAATTGGCATTTGGTCAGTCCCAGACAGTTTACTGCCTAACCATGACTTGATAGTGTCTTCTTAGGGTCAACGGTGGGATTTACAGTGGAACTGAGGAAAGAACTCAGTAATGTCTTTTAATACAAAAGAGGATGAAGACAAAAGGGTGGCTGAAATAGGACTGCTGTTTTAACGAAAGGGTAGTTTTGGAAGCTACTCTGTGTTCTGTTACCACTTAGTACACTGTGATAAAGTGATCTTGATGTAGGCCAGTATTGGTGTACCTTTAGAAAGTAACAGAATTTATATTGTACACATGTATATAGATTGTATAGAAGGCAGCACAGAAGATGAACAGGCAAGAGTATAATAAGGAAAATAAAGGATGATGGTATAGTGTGCTTTATTTTTTGCATTTCTGGCCATATGTATATCACTATGGAATTAATACATTTATGCTGAAAAAACAGTTACAATATTTCTGTTTATTCTTCATACTCTGTTGTAGATGTATTGTTAGGAAGACGATTGTAAGACCCCTTGCCCTTCTTCCCTTGAAGTGTATGGTACCAAAACCCCTTTAAAAATCAAGATTTATTGTACCCATTTAAAGCTTCCACCCAGGGGAATTTTCTATCAGACATCTCAAATAAGTTCAATTTGTTCTGCCTAGTTTAGCCTTTTTTCTACTTTGTGGATAGAATGAAAGGCATTTCTTTTAAAAGCAATTTTCTCAAATCCTCTACAAAAGTGAAAATCAGTGGGTTTAATGATTCCCTTGACAACTGGCTCCTTAGGCAACAATGCAGCAATTATAAATAATAGTAATAAGTTCATCTGATGGCTTCTGATAACAAGTTAATTCAGAATTCCTCTTTTTATCACATGGGGCACTGCTTGTTGAGAAAGAAGCAGAAATATTTGTATGAGTATGTGTGTGAGAGAAAGAGAAGCAGAATTGATTTGCATACTGAGCTACAATATGTAACTAGCAAGAAAGGATCAAGAATTCATTTTAAGAGGTTTACTTACGGGACATTATGACCATTCTCTCCAAAATAGAATAAAAGCAAGACCCAGATCTAATTAAAATTGTTTATTATTCAGCAAAGAACCCATTTGAGAAACTTAATATAAAGTGAAAGAGTGTCATAATCAAGCTTTTTAAGATTTTTGGTATCTTGGATACATTTTAAGATGTGTCCTTTTCTGTGTCACCCAGCTTGGAATATTTCAAAAGGCCTTGATCATTCATTAAGGGAGTAGTCAAAGATTCCTGTCTGCTGTACCCAAAAATCTGACACATGATTCACCGCTAGCACTTGACAAAAAGAAAAAAAAAAAAAAAAAAAAAAGAATAAATGGGAATAAGAAGGCTTCAGAGGAGGAAAGCTTGAAATTCGTAATTCCTATTCTTGAACCTGCAAAGGTATCATGTTTGCTGTTAAGGAAAGAAGAGGTGTAGATGTGCATAACAGAAATTGTACAGAATATTGTACAAAAGGCCTGGCACTATGTTACAACTGTGCGTTCAAGGGCTATTACCTTATGTAGAACTAACCTGCTTTCAATCCTGAAATGCAGTTCAGTGTTGGGGTTTTTTTTCCAAATTACAGATGTTAAAGCACCCAGAAATCTCATTTCAAATAACATTTCAGTAATTACAGCTCTTACAATAAATATATATATATATGTAGAACAAATATAATTTGTACTTCACAAACAGTTCTATTATTAGATATGGATGTATATTATGTAAAAAAATGCTGATAATAAACTGTTCCCACATATCTTCTTGAAACTGTATATACATAATAATTTCTGTATACTGCTGCTTATGCTGGTAAGAATATTTTTCTGTCATAAAAATAAATGTGATTTTATTTGATGAAAATGTCATACAGAGAGGTTTCATCTCCTTCCTAGAATTTTCATGGACTCAAACAGTATCTGATTGACTAAATATATCAGTAATGACTGCTCATCTAAATGACCTTCACTGTTGTTTTCCAGCCTAATGTTTTCTCTGCTCTTTAACATCAATCAGCAATTATTTTATCCATTTTCTAGTTAATTGCCCAAAGTTATTTAGTACTTTCTAGCTCTCTGGGATGCAACTAGATAATTATTTCTAATTAACTGTTAATTTGTTATTACAGTAAAAATTAGGTATATTGTTCACTTTGTTTTTTAAATGGTTTATTTTGTAATTCGCAATATCAGGAAGTATCAAATCAGGTATTTGACAGAATATCAAGAAAACTTGAAACAGTGTAAGTTAATTTTCATAAACAACTATTGAATAACACCCCCAAAAGCATATACAGTTGTGTTATATGCAGGTTACTTACAAGTGTAATCATTCATCTAAAACCCGCCTGAAGCCCTAGATTTCTATTAACTTAAAACACAGATGATGTTTTGTAAAGTTTTAAATATTCCAAACCTCTCTGGAGAGGAAGTTAATTAAAAAAAAAAAATTACTCTTATTTCCAGGCACTGCAGTGTTAATCAGACTTTGGAAAGTAAACATAAAACCTTCATGAATATAGGAATAGCAGATGTCTGTAAAGAGTATTTTCTGCGCACTGAATGAGAAGCAGTCAGGGTCTTCTAGGTTAAATGAGTAACATGCCACGGCTTTTCAATTCTGCTTCACAGTAGTACTTCTCACAGTAATATTCCACAACCACTGGAGATGTTGAAGTTCATAAGGGCAACATCTCTATATGTCAACCCACTGTCTCAAACATGAATCATAATGATGATTGCCTTCATCTTGTGCACAGATGCAGATGGATAGGTTTAATGTAATTTTCCAAGAACTAGTTTAAATGAGATTACCCAGAACGGTTAAGGAGTGCTAGAAATGTAAAACCTGTGTTTCTTTATGTCAAAGAACAAAACAACACAGATAAATGATTAAGTGGGCTAAAATGGTACGAGAAAGCTCAGATTCAGAAGTTTCTAGTATAAATAAGAACTGTTTTAGCAGTGATCTTTATAGCATCTTACTTGAAAAAGCAAAGCATTAAGAACCAAAAGCAGTTATTCATCCCTGTTGCTGAATCCTCCTTTGTGCTGCTGTTGTATGTAGTGAAAATCAGTGATGATGGTGTTTGTTTCCATACTTGGATTTCAAGTACTAGATGGGAATATTTATTTACTGAAAACCTATTGTCATCTTTTCATTGCTGAAAGTGATAGGGAGGGAAGAGAAGTAATTTTGTTGATCTTGATGTCAGTGATAGGCACTGCAGTTTCCCTGGGGAAATGACTAACTAGGTTCTATGAAAGCTTTAATGGTTCTTTTAGTGCCAGGCAAAGGAAGATTTGGGGCTTTCAAAAGTGTGTGAGGTGAAAACTGAAAGATATTGTGTTCAGAGCTTTATTTTATTTTTTAAAACTGATTTATTACTATCTATTTTTGCAAGTCATTGTTCTCAGGAAATCATCTCAAACCTCTCCTTCTCTTTCTCCATAGGCAAATACTAGTTATAAGCAATACTTAATGGTAGGTTTGCAGAGGCTTTTGCTGTAGTGTATGACTGTGATACAAAGAGTAGGTTTCAGGAAGAATGCCTAAGTAACAAGGAATATGAAAGGGTCAGAGATGTGCTCCTTAGTTAAAGAAGGAAAAAAGGATATGTTCAGGAGTTGGGGGATTTATGAGCTATGAATTGGGGAAAATGGGTCAGTTATGCTTAGAAAAGTAAACAGTAGCATGGAAAATATAGAGATTCAGGGACAAATGTGAGTTTGATAAGTTTTTTGGGAAGCAACATCTGTGTCGAGGTGCATTCCCACATGCCCATGATGGCTTAATTACCAATTTCTTTTTCAAGATAAAATAATTCCCAGTGATTACATCTAACCAGATTTAAAAAAAACAAAACCAACCAAACCAAACATATATACTCTTCCATGCAAAGTTAAGTTTAATTTAAAGGAGTAGTGTTGTGGTTTAAGCCAAGCCATAAATGAGAACCACGCAGCTCATCCGCTCCCTCCCTCCCTTCCTTCCCCCCCGGCTCCCAGGGGGATGGGGAGGAGAATCGAAAGAATGTAACTCCCATGGGCTGAGATAAGAACAGTCCAGTAACTAAGGTATAACACAAACCACTGCTGCTACCACCAATAATAATAATGATAAGGGAAATAACACAGGAAGAGAATACAACTGCTCACCACCCGCCAACCGAGTGGTCAGGTCACAGCCTAACCGAGCAGTGATCTAGCCCTTCCAGGTGACTCCCAATTTACATCCTGGGCATGATGTGCTGTGGTATGGATTACCTCTTTGGCTAGTTTGGGTCAGATGTCCTGTCTCTGCTTCGTCCCAGCTTCCCCTCCTCCCTGGCTGAGCATGAGTCTCAGAAAGTCCTTGGTCAGAGTAAACACTACTGAGCAGCAACTAAAACCATCGGTGTTATCAGTGCTGTTCCCAGGCTGAAAGTCAAAAACACAGCCCTGCACCAGCTACTAAGGAGGAGAAAAATGACTGCTACGTCTCCACACTACTGCTGAACCCAGGAAAAGTAGATACCATTGTGAAATATCTGTAACGTGACAAGCTCTTCATCTACATGAGAAGGCAATTATACATTCCACCTATAACTAGTGACAGCAGTTACCTGCTATGCACAGACTGCCATTTAAGTCCAAATTTAAAAAGTAGAGAAAATCCATTTGGTAACTGTTGCTATGCCACTATTAGTTCATAGTACTACTGCAGATAGACATAGCTAATATGTACAGAACTAAATTTCTCATGAATGTGTTGTGTCTGAACAGCCTATGAAAAATCCCATGACAGGGTTACTCACATACTTTTAGCATGAGTTGCTTTATTCCGAGGGATTCATCTGCTTCTGACACAAATTACAATCTCAAAACATGAGGAAAACCTGCTGAGCATTCCCAGATATGCACTGTGTTTTGTCTTGTAAGACAAATTGTTAAGGTAGCTATAAAGTCTTATTTGTACATAATAGCCCATGTATAAAGGCTACTAACAAGAGCTGTAGTGTGTCAGTAAAACACCTGGATTAAATTTGACCGCTTCAGCAGTGCTAAGCGTGGAACAGTGCTCTCAGTAGTAGACGGTGAGCACACTTGAGCACCTTTACAAATTGCATCATGTGTCCTTAGTTTGCAAGGACTTTGCAAGGCATGTCCTTAAAATTTTTGTGGAAAAAGTGTTTCCCAGTTCGATAATCTAAAGGCTTTGTGTTGCTTTTGTTTTTCTCTTTAAACATATTTCACCATGATTAGTACATTTGAACACCACTGTTTTTCAGATGACTCCCTTATTGAATTGGGGACCATGTTAGTTCTCCCCATGACCCGTCAGAGATAAAGAATTTGTTTACTGTAAATTGTTCACCACTCACTCCTATGCACCATCTGCCACACTTACCCACAAAGAGCTGCATTTCTAATAACAGTTTTTTAAAGAAAAATAATACAAGATATTTTATGTATGTACATGGGATATAATTGCAATTTTAATCTCCCTGCTTACCTTACCTTTACATATTAAGCTTTGCTGTCAGTAAATAAATTATTTTCCATTTTAAACTTTCTGTGAAAGAGTCAAAGTTTTGCATCATCAAAGAAAGTAATGAAGTAATTTGCCCATAAGTTTGCCTCAGCTGAACCTATATGTATGTTTACACTTCATTAGCAAATTAATACCTTTTAACCAGTAATAATCTTTTCTCATTCGGTATCCATGAGGTCCTAGTTTAGGAATATAGATATACTACTATTTCTACTTTAGGAAATAAGATCTAGAGAGGTAAGTACTAGATGTAGTAGAGCAAATGAATGCCTGCAACTTGGGTGTGTAATGTGTGGGTACCTGGCCTTAGAACAGAATCCAGACCGAGCAGGATGCCTGGGATGTGTAAGGAATGGGAGCTGGAATGGGAGCTGGTATGGGAGCTGCCATCCTATAATTAACAAGCAAGAGATATTGCAAGCAGAGGAGAGGGAGTATTTGGACTCCTGCTGAACTGAACCCCATCTTTCACTGCTAGAGAATGTTTAAATACTAGGAAATTATATATTTCAATTAAATGCAATTCCTAGTCAGTAGGTGTTACCTAAGGGAACTGAAGAGTCCTGAATTTCTTGCAATTCAGAAAAGGAGAAAGAACGATTCACATTTATTTATTCACTTTTTTTCCTTTTTTTTTTTTTCCCCTCAATATTTACTGTAGTTCAGTTGTGGAACAGCATAAGCAGGTAACTGCACTAAAGCAGCTGGGCATTCCTGCTCCAAATTTAACTTCTGTTTCTTAATGTTATAAAACTTGGAACAGCTTCTGACTTCTTTAATTTATGCGTCTTCTTTCCAGAAAGTTCTACTGGTTCATAAGCATTCAAGAAACATTTAATTTTTATAAACATCTTCCAATTGTCTCTGATTTTTGTTTCCGCAGATTTAATTCTAAAGTTGATTTTTCAAAATTTCAGAAAACTAATGCATTTCCATAGAGTCACAGAATCGTGGATTCATTTAGATTGGAAAAGACCTTAAGACCAACATGCCCAGGTCCTTTTCAGCCAGGCAGCTTTCCAGCCACTCTTCCTCAAGCCTGTAACATTATGTGGGATTATTGTGGCCCAAGTGCAGGACCCAGCACTTTACCTTGTTGAACCTCATGCTACTGGCCTCGTCCCACCAATTCAGCCTGTCCAAATTCCTCTGTAAAGCCTTTGTACCCTCAAGCAGATGAACTTGGTGTCATCTGCAAACTTACTGAGAGTGCACTTGATCCCCTCATCCAGATCATCAGTAAAGATATTAAACAGAACTGGACCTAATATTGAGCCCTGGGGAACACCACTTGTGGTTGGCTGCCAACTGGATTTGCCATGGACGCATATGCCTACACAGGTAACTTTAATACATTCTTCCTTGCAGAATTGTTTTAATATTTCAAGTAATCAGTTTGGGTTAAATAAATTACTATTATTATTATAAGTTCTCATTCTATGAACATGGTTTTTAATTATTTTCCCTTCTTTCAGAGCAACATGTTGCAACAGGTGTAAAGACCCCAAAATTTGTCAGGCTTCACATGAAAAGCAACTTGATACCTACCACACTGCCTGTTTTCAAAAGGCTTTGTAGTATAAATGCAAGTAAACAAAATATGTTTCCCAGTTTTATTGTTATCTTATAAGGTTTTTACCATATATTTTTCAAAGCATCTATTGCAATGGTCTCTGGGCTTATTACATACTTGGGGTTTCTATGCTTCTGTTATCATCTCATGATGACTGAGGGCTGGTACCTGACTGAGAAACCTATTCTTATATCTTAAATATCTTGCTTAAAAAATATCCACTATGTTCTGTTTCAAAAAATTATTGTACTGTTTATAAGAGTCCCCCAGAATTTGACAATTTCCAAACAGGCAATTTTGTAAAGACCGGAAAGGTATATTCCTCAATAGTGTTGTTCTTGTAAATACAAGCAGTGTTGGGAACACTGGTGGAAATTTTCAGGCACAGTCCTTTATTTCCCTTTTCAGTCTCTTATATCTAAGCTATGACAGATCTTCATTAATTTAAAGTCATATATTTCCATTTTTAATAAAGGATAGCAATAATATCAAATTCCCAGATGACTTACATAACCAAAAGTTAATTCAGGTGTGACTACTGACTACTAAAGTCAAACTATTTCTTAACAGGAATTTAGATACTGATTAAGAAGTCTGATGGTTTTAGCTCAGTATTTGTTTTCATACTTCATTATTGAGAAACTCACCTTCCATATCAGAATTCTCATCTTTTAAAGCTAGTATTATTAAAAATTAACAGAGGGTTTTTTGTTGTTTTTTTTTTTGTTTTAATCCTATGACTGTTAATCTATATTATTTCCTCATTCTGTTGCTGGGTTTGTTATTTGTAGATAGAATGGGTCCTGTGCAAAGGTTTAGCCTTTTATTTTACATTTTGGTAGGGTAGGTCTATTGATAAGTGACAAACTATAAGACAGATTTTTAAGGCATTTGTTGTTGCAAGACCGTGGTCTTAGTTTGAATACACATGAAAGACAAAAAGCAACCTATTTAATAAGTCAGCAAAGTTTTACATGGAGCTGCATGTTCATATATGTTGAACAGCGTAATTCAATGGCAAAATCCAAAGCAATTCAATAACAGAAGGATTCATATATACACAATCCTAATTATTTCTGTAACTCTCATACTGCATCCCTATGACAGTTTTCAGGGGAAAAAATCCTGGGATGTGTTCCTTCAGAAGACTGACAGTAACATCATTTCCTTGAGTGACAGAAAGTTCTGAAGTACCAGGCTTATGCTATGGTCTCACATTAAGTGGAAACAGCAGGAGACCTGACAAGTAATTGGCAAAATCAATTGGTACAGATTCTTCAGAGGAAAGAGAAAGATCATAACTTGCCCTCCCTAAATGTGTCATCATGATTCACACCAGAAAAAATAGTTAAAAGCATGAATCAAGACACAGACAGCATAACTTTTCCAATTTGTTTTCCTACCATTAACCTGTGGCTATGATATGACCTACCATGATTAGTCTGCGTCAATCCTTTCCACCATTAACGCCAAAAATCAATGACACGGGTTGGCCACTTCTACAGGTCCACCTAAAAACATGCCGTGTGAAGAAACAAAGACATTTTTCAGATTTGAATTCTGTCATTGCTTTGCTTTTGTTGACTGTGCTCCTGCTCTTCTGTTAATGAGGAGCTGCCATCCTCCCTTCTCTACACCACTCATTATCGTCTCTGCTGCCCCTGTTGCTGTGGTGGCTCAGGTTTCCTAGAAGTGATGGGATTTGTCTCAGCTCTCTGATCATGGCAGGGGGAAGGGTTGGTTTATGCTTGCTGGAGAGCACTTGTTCTTAATCATCATGCCAGGTATCTAAGCTGTTTCTTTGCAGCTGGGAAAGAAACACTCTGCAGCATCCCAAATTCCTTCGCGGATGGCTTCAAACACCTTGTCTGTATGAAACACTGCAAGTTTGCAGGTTTCAGACTTATCTTCACTGATCCACCATCAGGCAGACTTAATTGTGAAGCAAAAATTAGGTTTTTAGGTTTACTTGTCCCTCTGTACACTGTCCTTCTTCCTACCAGGCTGGATTCTTGTCCAAGGAAAAAGGCAAAATTGATTAATTATATTTCACATCTACACTGTCCTTTCAAGACATGAATGTGCTTGGTGGCTCAGCCTTGAGCACAGATCAACTGGATATTTATAGGTGACTTCCCAGCTCTGTCACATAGCTAAGTCAGACAGCCAACTCTTTCTCCCACAGTTTGGATTTTTGCCCTCTTTGTAGGTCTGCTTACACCCCCATCTCATTTTACATCTGGTATAGAACATCAGTTATAAATATGTTTTGTGACCATTTTGATTTCTTTTTTTAATAGTTTCCTGTAGAAATCACATGTGATGCTTCACTAATACAGATGGCAACATTAGCAAAAAAATGTTCTTTCACAGCAACAAAACATGAGCTATGCCCCTGGTGTCCTGGGGTCCAGTATGATAGTACCCCTTCTTTTTCATTTTCTGTTAAAGGCAAACAAAGTTTTCTGTTGCATTTCGGTGAGATTTTCTATGTTTCTAGTTGTTTCAGCTTCTTCTGTTGTTCTTTGTGCAATGCGGTGCACGTCCTTCCACACAGTTCTCTAGAACAGGGCTTCTGTATTTAGAAAAATAAATGTTATACAGCTTGAATATTACAAACACTGGATGAACTGTGTATTAAAAAAAACCCCAAAACACAACAACTCTCTCATCAGGTACCTGGCTATGAATTTGGGTCTAATTCAATTAATACTTATGTCAGCATGTTAAATGAACTTATATTTTTGTTTTTGGTGTTGTTTCAGATTTTGCAGTTCAAAATAAATATTTAGTTTATGCATCAATTTAAAAGTTAAGAATTTTTTCTTATGTTAAGTAGATCTATAAAATTTGAAGTATATACAATATAAATATATTACAATATAAATATTCATTATATATTTACATTTTTAATATGAATGTATATTTGTACTTCTGTATATATGTCTCTCCTCCTTCCAGCCTTGATCATAACGTCTGGCTTGCTTTTTACCTTCTTCCTGCCACCCCAGTCTATATTAGGTAGATGTATACAGTGTTGACAATTTACAGTGGTATTTTCTCAAGAAAATATTTGAGAGATCACTGCTGTTCCTTTAATTACACTTTAATAGCAATTTTAAAGCTGGTTGTGCCTAGTCATCGCCACTGTGATTACAGCAGAATGTTCTGATTTGATTATCTGTTTGTAAAATAAGAAGCTGTTTTTCATTAAAATATTTGAAGTGATCAGATATGCAAATTAAAGCAAATAGCCTTAAAATATGTGGGGATAGGGAGAAATATTAGCTATGTTTCTTTAATTTTACTAGGTTCACGAAAGGAAAACTAATTTTTATATAAACTAAATTATAGTATGCTAATGTTTCCAAAGGAAGGCTGTATTTTATTATGCTACTCATTTATTATTCACAAAGAACCTTTGAACAAAATCTGGCCAATGTATGAGCCAAAATACTGACTTTAAAGAGGTCCTTTGGCTGTAATTCTTACTGCCCTATGAAAATCAGCAGGGAATGTTGCAAGCATGTTAAACTTTGTGTTTGAAAGTTAAATCTCATAAAAGTATACTTACCAAAGCCTATACATTGCAAAATAAAATGAAATATTTCTTTGATATTTAATGTTCTTTCTCCTCTGAGGTATAAAGAAATGTGTGCTACTCATTCTGTCCAGTATTTTCAGTTTTTATATCTTACTAATTTAATTTTTAGTTTGGGAAAAAAGTAAGAAAAATATTAGGTCCAATCTAATTTCATTTTAATTTAGCTCAATATAATGATTGCCAAAGGATGGTAATTAGACCTGCTAAAAAACCATGCAACATAAAGAGGGGAAAATGGCCTTATGAAAAAATCTCTGAGACTGTATGAAAGCTGTAGTCTTTTCTTAGACTTTATGGATAATCTTCTGTCTCCCAAAGCAAGGCATTCAGTCTTTAGACCGTAGTCTTCCAAAATTTAAGGAAAGATAATATGCTGCTGTATTTGCGGAATTGTGAAATAAGTGCCTACATACTCTTGTAGCATCTTGTAATTAAACAATCTTCTCTTTTGCTGTTGATAGATGATACTTACACCATCTGAGAGAGACTGATGGCCTAGGTACTTAGTTTCAATTGTATTATTTATAACAATTTGTTTCTACAATGTGCTTATAAAAAAGGAAGTTTTGATATACAGACTTGTTTTGTTTCAAGATTGCAAAAACCAGTCTTGCTCTAGACTTAAGCTTTATTTTTACCCCTGAACCTCTCACTAAGCAACCAGTGAATACCAGACAAAGGGGTTTGCTTCTGGTGAGCCTATGTGCCTGCCCCCTCAAGAACTCAGTCCCTCAAAACTGGCACCTTTGGAAAACACAAATTGTACCAGCTAAATCAGCATCAGGGAGATGCAGCCTTACAGCTAACGTGATTGGCAGTTCAGCAGGCTTGTGTAGTCAAACTCTGCTTCAAGCCAGTTTATGCAGGAATTGAGAAAAGAGTTGTCTTCCTCATTATGCTTTTTTCTACACCTGCTTCTCACGACAGGAGGTTTTAAATTGTCAGAATTAAGCAGTTTAATAATTACTTTTGGAAAGTGAAAGTGCACATGGTTAGGCAATTTCATTTTCATTTTGAAAATAAGTTTTCCCTCTTGATTCTGAAAAAGAGGGTGGAAATTATGGTTGCTTAGAGCTGAAATTAGTTTGTATAACTGGTTAGGTATTTGATTGTTTGAGCATCTGTCTTTAGCAGCTATTTCTGTTGCCTTAAGCAGAAATCGGTGAGCAGAAATTGCTCTCAGGTTACATAACACACTAACAAGTCCAGTTGCTGAGGACAGGAGTTGTTGGACTCAAATGGTGGATGTTATGCAAAAATCAGATAGATCCACTTAAAATACCCATTTTTTGAAACTAGAAATAATTCCAGCTGCAAATCATTTGGTGTGAAATTATTTTCCTGCCCTTAAATACAGAACCATAACAGTGAAGATAGTCCCTGATAAAGGAAACCAGTTGGAACTTCGATGAGAGTCCCATTTCCCTACCTTGCAGTAGTCCCCCTTGTGCCTTGCTGTAGTCGCCTGACCCCAGGATCCTAAAAGATGTGTATGATTCAACAAAAGTAATCAAAATCTGACCAGCAGAGGAAAAAAGTGGTTTCCTACAATTTTAAAATATTTTAATATCAGTCTCATCATATTGTTTTTCTTTTTAGAAACAACCATGATTTTGTGTTATGTTGTCCCTTCCAGTTCTTCCAGTGCAGGTCACACATCTTTTCTTGTTCTCATGTTCCACACCTGAAAAACTACTTAGGACTGGCAAGCTGAGAAGAGCAGTTAGGCAGCCTCTCCCCATAAACTGAGCTCAGAACTCTGTTGCTAATCCAGTTTCTGACAGTTACTCTTGTTTGCACTCAGCTAGGATTAGAGGTTAGCTATATGGATCAAGAATGTGGCATGGGAGGTAAGGAAACATGTAAACTAGTCACATATTACACCAAACAGAATACTTTGCTCCGTCAAAGGAGTGAAGTGAGAACCTAGCATATTGCTGTCGCCATTCCTCATGAAGAATAAAAACAAAAGCTAAAGTAAATGATGGCCTTAAGACCATGATCATCCTTGAGTAGTGGGTGGGAATGGATCCCAAAGGAACTGTTGGCCTTTTACAGGACTACTAAGTTTATCAGTAGAAAAGGGCAAGTTTAAAGAGTTTGTCGTACAGCTACTTGAAAGATTTTTCTTTCAGAGTAAGTGAAGGACAGCACCCCCATGACTGGAAGGATGCGCCGTCTGCCAGCCCAGCATCTGCCTTCTGGCAGAATCCCCAGGACCTTAGCCTTCAGAAGCCAAAATATCTGAGATAGAGATAACATTCTCCACTTAGTAAGACAGCAAGCGTGTTTGAATGACAACTAGAGTTTTGTTTTACAGTTCACATAATACAGCTATGCAGCACAACAGAAAAGGACAGAGTTCCTCAAAATAAAACAAATGATGCATGAACAATAAGTAAAAAACGCCATGTCTATTCTGTCCAAACCTGGGAATATACCATGCTTTGTTACACAGTGTGGCAACATTTCTTTCATGTCCTCTGGAAAAATGGCTAAAACGTGTAAAATATAGAAGCAGAAAAATTAGTGTCCTCAAATCCTTATCTTTTAAAAGTGTCACAAAAATAAATGACTCAGCTGAGACCCACTTGGAAAAAGTTTGATGCAATATCTCTGGGTTATATAAAGTAGAAATATTTCTATTATTTGCAAAACTATTATTTGCATCCTAGGATAAGTTGAAGCTAACAAAATGTAACATGGAGCCATAAGAACTTTATGTTTGTGAATGGATGATCCAAAGTATAATTAATTCTGGTGCTTATTTTCTTCCCAATATAGTATTAAAAGCAATATATTTTTCCATGCAGTACGATAATAATCTGTAACTAGTGCGGATTTTTTTTTTTTTTTTAAGAGAAAATGACTTGATCACAGTTATGGTTAAATTACAGGTACTAATATGCATTCAGCCTGTTAAGTCCAACAAAGGAAAGAAGTCATTAATTGGAAAGGTATGTGTTAAATGGAAAGCAGCTGTTTTACTGTCCTGGGAAGCAGATAGGAATTGATTGGAAAATAGATATTAGGCAAGTGGGAAGTGTATCATTATCTAAAATGCAATTTCATAAGTGTCAAACACACACAACTATCCTACAGTACTCTGGCTAGCTCATAGATTGTCCTGAAATGAATGTCTACCTACCGGTCAAATATATCTCCCTCGTATCAAAGTTCTCTTGCACTCATGTCTTTTGCAAATGCTTGCAGCTTGTAACAAATAACAGTGTAGTGAAACAAACTGCTAATGACTGCAAAACCATGACAGTCCATCATATACAGTTCTTTGTAATAAAATAATTCTTTTTTCAGTAGAAGGAAGGATTATGAAGAGCAGAGACCCTCACCAACCATAAAATCTCTAAAAGCAGTAGAAGACATTTGAAGATAAATCATTCTAGCACAAAGGGGCATCTAAATGATGCTGACAGAACATGGAACTTCTTTATCAGATATTTAGAAAGCTACATTTATAAAGAGTAATTGAAGAGAAAAAAAAAAAATCATATCTGGGACCGCATTATTTTGCACATGAAAAACACCTGAATTGTGCATCTTTAAACTGAGTTCAGGAACAGTCGGAGAGACTACATGAAACATTGCTATATCCTTACCATCGTTGTTTTAAACATCCTGCAATTATAAAAAATTCTATTAAAAAAAAAAAAGAAAGCAAGCAAGCAAGAAAATCTCGATTTCTGACTGAATTGTGTCCAAAGTCCTCATTGGTAATTGTATTTTGGTTTTTTACTGCTTGTCTCTGATAGACTCATGTGGCTTAATCACCCACAAAGCTGAGGACTAACATGAATCTTACAGATCACATTAGTGATCCTAGACTGATGCATTTTTGGCATTTAGGAGAGCCTTGACTCCAAAATGTTTAGCATGCAGCAAGAAAACAATATCATACATGAGAGTATTTATCTGCCCATTTATAATGTTGCTTTGGCACAGTTAAATGCCATGTTGAGAGTGGGAGATGCAAATTGCAGTTGTTTGCATGATTGATTTTTTAAACAGATTATATGTGACATATTTTCTGCTGGAGTATCAATCTTGCCACAAATGTCTTTGATGGGGTTGTCTCTGAGGCTCTGAGACTTAGCCTTAGAAAGACAAAAAGCTAGTTAAACAGCTAGAGCCATCCAGATGGCTGCTTCTTTATTGATGACCCACTTCTTGCAGCACAATTCCTCTGCTGCTTTTGGCAAAAAAAGAAATAAAAAAAAATTAAAAAATCAGAAATCCCTATTTTTTTCCTGTATCATTCTCCCTTAACACTTCTTTTCATTATTCTGGAAATTAATATCAAAGAGAGAATCAGAAAGACATCTATAACAGAAGGTTTGTCTCTACAGATGCAGGGGAAGGAGGGAAGGGAGTGCAAGCATCATGCACAAATGATGATAAATACTGTGATTTCCAAATGCACTGAAGTGAAGGAAGAGCCCATGTGTCATCTACCCGTTTTACAACTGATCTGATGTTAATTGACATCTATGATAGCTAACTCTTTTCTAAATTACTTTCAAAATGGAACAAATCTCCTACTTCACCACGCACTGCAAGTATTTAAATATTTGCTTGATGTTTTTTCTGTTCTATTGGCCTCCCAGCATCTTTCTAAATCTCTGTTGAATGGGGCCTGTCTTCCACAGAACATGATAGTGGTGAAAACCAGAGTTCAGTGCAGCAGTTCATGAGCCAGAAATGCTAACGGAAGCAGTGAGACACTTTTGCTCACTGTGGTCCCTTCTACAGGATCAGCCAAAGTGTTCATGTTAGACACAAACTTCTTCACTCCATAAGGGGGATTTAATCAGACTTTTTAACCTAATGAGAGATGTCCTCCAAAACAAAATTGTTTGTTTGTTTGTTTGTTTTATCAATTATATTGCAAGTATTATGGAATGGGTTTTGGTTAAATTGGGGTTTTTTTTCAGCATTAATGTGAACAATTCTGTTCCCTCTTTTCCAGCATGACTCAGCTGAACAACTCCTGCAGTTCTGCTTTGGTGTTGGAGAGGTTACGATTGTTTCAGTACAGACCAGGGACATTCTCACCTGAACTGCAGGATTTATGGAAGTATGGAAAGCATACAGCTAAAGGCATCTATAAAACTTGGTTTTTGGTGGTTTTGTTTTGGTTTGGTTATATTTTCTTTTCTGGAATTTTCAGAAAAAGCTCTAATGTCTGAGAGGTTTAAAAACCCCTTTTCCTTTAGGAATAAGCATGTAGAAATACTCATGGTTTTGTGTGCTACTAATGTAAAACTGGTAACATAGTAAAATGGCAAAACCATCTTTTGTATGAACTGAATTAAAACAAAAGTTTTTCCTACTCATGCAGAGTTTTTCCGGTGCTCTTGAAATAATTACCAAATTATTCTACATAAATTTTTGTTTACATATTCATATCCCTAATCATGGATGTAAGCGTTCCATAATATTTATGTGAATCATTAATAAAAATAGATTTCTTTCATACAATATGTCCTTAAGAAGTTTCATGGTGAAATATATTTAACAGTTTTAATTTATCCTATCCTAATAAATGTTGTGTGTTTCATGTGACCACCTTCTGCTTAGTCAGCTTGGAGCTAGATAGTAGTCCCCCTGACATTTGGGAACTGCTTTGTACCAACTGCCTGGGTGAGTTTGCATTCATTGCCTTTTTGAAATGGAATAATAATAATGGAAGAGGTAAAAGGATGAGAAAAGAGCAGGTGCCTGTAATTTCTTTCTCAAAGCCAAGTATATACTGCTCTCTTGTGGAACTTGTGTAGTAAACACTAGCACTGGATAAATGTGTTCTTGCCTTTCGCACTGCTTTATTTTGTTCCACTGAATATTACTAAGACAGATTTAGTGCATATAACAGTTTATTTCCAAGTCTGTGATACAAACAACAATCTTTCCTATTAATGTACCTTATTGGTTTTTTCTTTGTGGTCAGCATCCATTGTTGACACAGCTGTGTGCTGCTTTTGGAATTAGATTTGTACTGGTTTGCAAAAAATAATGCAACTAATTAGTATTGGAAAACTGCCTTTTCTTCTCTTTATGTGACACTGAAATACATCTGTAGTTTTCTCTGATTCACTCTTTAAATTAGCCTTAGTAAGAACATTAGTGTTTTTTAAAAAAGGAATGAAAGCTTCGACATTTGCATGACGTTTGTGTGTAGGGGCTGTGTTGTCCAAATAAGGGACTCAAAAACCTTTTCTCATGTATTATGAAACTGAGTGCTGAATGAAATTTTTAGAATAACATTGCATAATATATCGCTGTCTAGTCAAAGAAGGAGGTGGTCTGGTTAACAGGGACATCCTCACTAAGCCCTACAGATGCAAAGAGCTCCAAAAGCAGAAGAACTTTGGATGCCTGGTTTTCTGAGGACTTTTTGGGGTGTGGTTCTCTGCTGTCCTAAGAATATGTGTGTCTGAGTTTACGTGGCAGCTGCTCTGACATTAGGAGCACCTCTGTACCTCGCCATCCATTTTCATTAAAAGACAAAAGTATATTTGAGGCTGTTATCCTTCCATCAGATGTGGTCAAAAATGTTATTTATGATTGAGGGATTGAGAGGCAGAGTGATTTCATTACCTTATTAATCTGGGAAACATAAGTCAGCTCTATTTGTACTTAAGCATGCCCTACACCTTGCATACTTTACAGCATACTTTATCCAGCAGGATTCTAAAGGACTACACAGGCTACAGACTAAACTTCCCCCTTCTGGCTCACCTTGAGAATTTTTGTTGCGAACTTGCTACTCATTCTGTTTCTGGAAAGGCTACTTGAGTTCACTGATACAACATAATACACAGCAAAATGCTTGACCAGAGAGAAGCACTTGAATTTCAGATACAAAACCTTGCTGCCACCTTTGCTGAGAAAGCAGTTCTCCTTAGTGTGAATACTTATCCCTGTGAGCGCCAATGATTTTGAGGATGAGCTACGTAAGAGTACCACCATTATTAAAATCTCACAGACAGTTTTAAGAAGGCTGAATTTATTCTTGCCAAGTAAGACCTGTTCAGTAAGTTGGGGTGGGAATAAGACATTTGGTCCACTCTAACCCTTGGAGCAGTACAGCATATTTTCAAAGAGGAGTAAGATCCTAGAGGTACCTTTAGTGCAAACTGCTTCCATGAGGAATTACTGCAATCTAATGTGCTGTAAATGCAGCCTCTATCTTCCTGCATACCAGCTTCTCTGTGCAGCCAAGCCTTGTATTCTCTTGCTTGTAGACAAGACATTCTGGGTGAAAAGAGTGAGTCTAAAGAATCAAGTCATAATCAGCATGCTTTTGTGAATCCTGTGAAATAGAGTGGGAGTTACAAAGGAAAAGCACGTAGATTTTGAGTGTACAATATTTCAGGAGAGATTGGTTGAGGGCGTTTTTACGATACTCTATTATGTCTCCTCTTTAGAGAAAGGCTAAGCCAGTGCCAAAGGAATAGTTTCCTGAAGTGCTATTTGTTCACAGAATAGATAGGAGCTGACAAGCTGACCATCAGAATGGCTTCTTTGTCCTTGGAGCTCTAGGTGGTTTTACGGTGTAAAGAAGTTGCATGTTTTTACCAAAATGACTGTTCATTCTTTTTAGATGGCTTTTCAGCCCTTTCCAGCGTATTTTCAAGGGCTTTTAAAGGAAATAAAAAAGAAGCAGTGTATACAGAGGGAAGTAAAGGGGTGGGGAGTAAAGCAAGACTGGGTACACATGTGATGTGGAGAAGGTCTCTCTTGCCTTATCTTGAAATACATTCAACCACAGAATGCTCCTGTGTAGAATATCGGTATTCATGCTACATAAATAAGAAAAATGGCAGAATTATGGCTATAATCAGCTTTTCTACCAGCAGGAGTGGCATGGCTATATTGCATCCTCTGCGTTTTCTGAAAGCATATATAGGGATGTAAACAGCAGGATTAAAATTACACTCGAGAGCATTACAAGATTTTTTTTTTTTAATATAACATTTTATTGTCTGGAGATTTTTTAATAAAATATTTGAAAGTTCAGCCCTTTAAGACAAGTAAAGATAGTATGATAATTACTTAGTGTAGAAAGCAAATGTTGGCATTCATAATCATAGTCTGGTTTAGTTCGAGTAGAGTAGAAACAGGATAGGATGGGATGGGATAGGATAGGATAGGATAGGATAGGATAGGATAGGATAGGATAGGATAGGATAGGATAGGATAGGATTGATTTATTGTTATTTAAGAAAGGTGAATTAGTCTTGTTAACTACTTTGGGTTCTGATTCTGACCAGTTTGTAGAGATGCAAATTCAGGGCAGAGCAGAGAGAACTAGACCTCCTTCAAGTTGTTACTAATGTAGCCCTGCATGCAGTTGTCCCTCTTACTGCCAGGGTCTGCAGCTGAGTCATGGTCAGCATGCTGTCCGCCAGGACCTATCTCAAGGTCTGCAAGCTATCTCAGCGCCTCTGTAATCTCTCTGCAATATTTGTAAGGATATATTTCCCTTTTGTGATGTATCTTCTTGTAATTAGCATTAAATACTTTACACCTTTTGAAATAATCAAGAAAAATATATCACTAGTTTAACAAGAGGTTACAATTTTGTGCACAAAGGATAGGAATAGAATCATGGAATCATAGAATGCTTAGGGTTGGAATGGACCTTAAGATCACCTACTTCCAACCCCCCTGAAGAGGGAACAGCAACTGAATATATTCTCTATTGCCTACTTGGGGGTGAAAAAAGTGCTGACTCCCATATGCAGTAGTTAGACTGTTGGCTTTTCGGGCAAGAAATAGGGACAAGAATTGCCTCATGTTGTACAAATTGGGCTACAGGCCTCTAATCCTTTAACTCTCAGAAGTTGTCTGAGTTCTGGGGAGTGTTGGGGTAAACTGGAGAATGGCACTGGCCACCCTGAATTTCTGATAAAACTATATTGGCAGTTCACCCAAAGAGGGAAAAGTATCCACATGCAGAGAACAAATGAGTGATTTTATTTTATTTGTATCATTCCTAGGAGCCAAAAGATGGCTGTGAAATTTGATGGAAAGGCACTAATTTTAAGTTTGTCCCATTACGTGTATAGCAAATAGTTGTGGCCAAGCTGCTTTCCTGCACATCTTGTCCTCTTGGCTGAACTTCTGCAGGGAGTAAGAGTGGCAAAATCTCTCTGCAGATTTTAGTTTCTGCAAGAATGCTGCTGCCTTTGTAAGTGAATTTTTTAACCAGGATACTTGCACTTTTGTCTTTGCAAGTCAGTTCTCCCAAAACATTTAACAAACTTATTAAACTTCTGCTCCTTATTCCTTTTTTCCATTTATTTGCAGAAACTGCTTACTAGTGCATATGATTGTACTTGCTCTTCATCAGTAGTGTTCACTCTGTTGTGCTTTGTACCATCTCTTCAGAAAATGGCTTCATATCGTCTCCTTCTACCTTACGACTTTATTTCCATCCTCTTTTCAAAGCTTATTCACAATGCTGAAGTCTTTCCCAAAGTTCTTATACGTTCACTGGACTTTAACCATATGTGCTAATCTGATTTCAGAGCAGAGATCTATACACTGCTGATTTACACGTTGCTAGGGGTGCTAGGCAAAAAGGAGCACAAAGGGCCAGGGCAGTGACAGTGGTGACAGCTAAATCCAGGTAAAACTTTGCCAGAGCAGGGGTTTTCCAGATGTGTAGTAGTGGATGGTGCAATGCTGTATCAAAAGCTCTGTAAATGAAGGCAGGAATAGAAACAGGAAATGCTGGTCCCTGCTGGGACCTCCTCAGTGTAGTAATCTGTGTCCCCAAACCTCCACATTGCCTTGATTTTGGCTCTGCAACTGATACAAAAACATCATCTTGGAAGAATTTACAGGATGTGCATCTCCAAAATCTAACCGTATGTGCATTTTCGGCGAAGATGTTGATTTGCCGTGCCCAGCCTTATACAGTGGCATTGAACGAGCAGAAAACATCGGGTTTAACTTCAGCAGCCAAGGACGATGTTGAGACATTTGGCAAGAGTGCCACCTCGTGGATACCGAGCTGCCGCGCCGCCGGCTTCAGCGGACGGAGCGGAGGAAACGCATGGCGCGGTCCTCTCGGAACCGCGGCTGCTGACGCTGTGCGTGGTTTGCCGTGAGGTCCTGATGCGTCGGACTGAAACCTGACAGCATTTTAAAATTTACGAGATTTGCCTAGTGTGAGATTCTGTTTGATTTTGGAAAAGGGAGCGCGCTTATCATGAAGTTGCCGCATGACACCTCATTGCCTTTCTCCTCGCTCCCGGCTCCACTAATGACTATTTTTCCTTTTCCCTCTGCATCTTGCCAAGGATAGTTCTCTGGAAAGCCAGACGAAGGCACTGTCCTGTTATTGCAAGACCTTCAGCTTCCCCCTTACTCTGTCAGGGTCGCCAAAACTCCAGTATTGCAAAACTCCAGTATTGTGCTTAGGCGGGGAGGACAGGTCAGACAGGAGGGGTCCCTTGCTAGGAAAACAATTTAGATATCACTTTATCAAAATATCACTTGAAACCAAAATATTCACCACCCAGACATGGTAATGGACACAGCAAAAGGATTTTTCAGATGCAACCAACGTGTTTTCATAGCAGAAGCCTCAATATTTTTCAGGTAATGAGGCCCTCTGATAACCAAATGTGAAATATTTGCATAACCTTTGTGTTTATTTCCAGTCTCATTTTCGACATTTTTCTCCTTCTCAAAACACATAAGCTTATACTGGCTGGAGTCTTCTTAGCTTTGACTCTTCATTTTATTACATACTGCCAAATATTTTTCCCTTCTATTTAAGTCCAGTGCACATTTCAGCATCAGCGCTGCTAGGCATTAACCAGCTTGGCAAAGTTTATCTTAGCAGCTATTTATGGTAATTTGTGAGGGAGATTGGAGACACTTTGGTTGTTTTTGCTGCTTTGCAGTCAGTCAAAAGTAGAGAAGTAATTTAATTCCAGTGTCCTCTCCAGAGAAATCCTTTGAAAGCGCTGTTATAAAGCAGGAATAGCATAGACAACAGAAAGAAGCAGAGGACAAGACAGTTGTATAGTTTCTATCCAAATGTGTGCCTTGCTCATTATTCATGTGTTCAGTACAGGAGGTCTCATACCCATCTGTTACTGGGGGAGGGATTGGAAATAGCTGTTGTATTTTTGCAGGAACACTGTTATGAAGAAAGGGTAACAAAACCCCCAGTAATAGTGTTAATAACTGTAGATTCCACATGTAAAAATAGGGTAGGACTAAGTTTTCCAAACAAGGTATCAAAGTTATTGTCCTGTGGGCCCACCATCAACTTTCCCAGGTCTAACCTTTGGCAAAAGGCAAGTTTAACCTGCCTAGACCTGTAGGAAAATTCATCCCCTCAGGACACCACAGCAACCACCTCACATCTCACCGTTTGTTCCAAGGGAGGTCGCTCGTTGTTCTGCACTTTAACTTGGTTAAAAGTTAAAAAAAAAAGCCTACACGTGTGAGGCTTTTGAATTCATCCAGCTTAGCTGTTGTGGGTTTTCACTCTGAGTTGTACTGTGCTTAACGGTGATAGTGAAAGAGATGTTACTTTGTTTGGTGGTGATTGTGTTTTCATGTCTGAGAGAGATATTTGATTTGTAAGATAAGAGAAAGCTACCTATAATCACAGGCTGAGATCTTCACTGATGCCAAGCTTAAAAATGAATATGTCACTTCAGCAAATGACTGATTTCTTGTCTAATTGACAAATTAGCTACTTTTGCAGGCCCCCCATAAAAATGGAAGGCAGAGCATTGGACACCTGGATACCTCCTGAGGACTCCTAGGTATTGAATGCCTTTTGTCATTCTGCAAGGTTGAAAATGTTATGGTTAGGTCTTCAATGCCTTTGAAGATGTATTGTCATCCACATATCCAAGTTCAGGTCTTATATACTCAAACTCTGTCTAATGTCTTGGGCTTAGGAATATATCTTGGCTCACAGGTACCCTGCTCAGATAGCTGGTACCCTGTTTGCAGTTGTTCATATATCCATTTATTGTTAATTAATGGTATTATTAGTACAGTTTCCAGAGCTAGTCCCCTAGCAATGGATGTTGGACATACACGGACTAAAACCAGCTCATATATGTAGAAAGATTTTTGTTAAAACTTTTTTCTCTTCCTCCCTGGTCTTGTACCAAGACATTCTAACACACTAGTAGTTCCAGTGTTTTAAGACATATATATACCAGCAGATCAGGTTTAAATTATAAGTAATTTTTTCAGAAGCCCAAAGTTTCTAATAATTAGCACTTGAGAAATTCTGTAAAGTTTTTGGCATTCATATTTTGATGTGCGAAGACTAATGTTTATACTAAAAGCTCTGCTAGAGATTCATTGCTTTCATTTGCACCTCTACTTGATTAATCTTTTTTCTTGGCCCATCACTTTTTTCAGCAGTTATGGTACTTTGCTTTTAATTTAATATCTTTGATGTCCCACTTTGATTCAAAGAAATGGAACTTGGATGGTAATGTTTGAAAAGGTGCTATTCCTGTTAAATGATGAAGTCATTCTAGTTCAGTTTGTTCACTGATAGGTCTCGTTTTGGCTAATTGGTCTGATGACATATAAAAGTGTCTAGAAGACATCACAAAAGTGTCAGAAAAAACATGCCACCAATTTGTTTTAATGTTCTGGTAAACTTTTCTGAAGTTTTTCCTTTCTTCTTTTTTAGGGCTAAACATCAGAAAGAAGTTTTATTAAATTGCTTTTACCTCAGACTACAGGGGGCTTTAATGGAAAAAGGAAAAATGTTTGAAACTGTTGAGTCTTTGTTCTTTTTCTAAGGCAAGAACATTGAAAGACCACACAATGAGATTTTAATAACTGGGCTTATTACCTTCGCAGCAGTAAAAAGACCTGGGTACCTGGGTTTACTGAACTAGTTAAAAGGATACTAAGAATTTCCATACATTCTGTACTTGAAAAAGCACATAGAAGTATAAATATGTTATTGTCAAAATGCTAATCAGTCCTATAGAACATACCTATGAAGTCTAAAAAGATATTCACAGACTGTATTTTGCAGACTTTCAGGTACCACAGTGGCACCTGGAAGCCCAGCTGTACTTCTCTGGGTACCTGAGTCAATAACAGCGTCCTTGAGCTGTTGTGGCTTGATCAGTGCTAATGATGGACCACAACTAGGGCATCTTCTTCAGGACTGAGAACCTGATGTGCATGGCACGTCTTGCATTAACAGAGCTGCATTCTTACATTGCTTCTCCTTTAACCACCACCAAAAAAATCCTCACTGCCCAAACGGGTTTGTGCATACTGCCTTGTAATGGCTGTGTTCCTATGTACTCATTGCATGGGAAGGTTCTGACTGTTACAGGGTGAGCCATCCTTGAAATTCAGTCCACAGGCACTTCACTTATGAGGTGGCATGTGAATGTATGTTGTTCATAGCTAGGGCAGCTTTTCCATAAGAGGGAGCAGGGCAGCAAGGATTTTCAGAGTATATGTTACCACATATGTATGCCAAGGAGGATATATTCCACTTTTGTTTTTTAATCTTTCAAGAATTGCAGTTAATTGTGTTGTGAAATAGCAGATCCTCTATGACCTTGATTTTTGCATCTGTTTCTCCCTTTGTGTGCTTCATTTATTACCTTCTATATGAAACAGTTGTCAAGGTACCATGGTATTCTCTGTAGTCTGTGTTGTAATCACAATCAATGAATCTGTAATTCTCTGGTGTTGCCTCTAGAAGGCGATGGTTGTGGGTTTTGTACCTGCCTGTCCATGTTCCATGAGTACCCTAATTTCTTCTTGCTTTTTCTTGTTTCTTCTTGAACAGCCGTTAGTACTGGACAAGAAAAAACATGCAATCTTGAGATTTCTCTGTGCCAGGCTTTCTGCCCTGGCTAGCTTTCATTGTTGTTGCTGCAAAAACTCACAATACTGTTGCATCTCTCTGCTCTTTACAGTACAGTATTCACTGGAACTGCAATTTCCAGTGCAAGCTGTAAGATCAAAGCAGATATTGTGAACAAGTTGATTTTCTGTTGCTTCATTTCTCACATTATCTATCAACTGATCTCCTTAATCATCTAAGCTCTTACCAACCTGGCATTGCTTTGGTAATTTCTGTTGTTTTGCCATGTAACCAAACATTGTAATTTTTTTAAAAACTTCTATTTATGAAATAGAAGTCTGCCATGGTTAGTGACTTCAGTGCTAAAAAGGTTTTTAAAGTTTCTGTGGTTACCTAAGTGTTTTGTCTGTTAGTTTAGTAAGAGTCAGTCAAAACAGTGGCTTCTTTTCATCCTTAATTCAGTGAAGTTTCCATCTTTTTCCTCCTTTGAGTCATTAGCTATTACATGTTTCTTGCATGGTTGTATTGCTGCTCTGGCCCTCTGCTGTTCAAATAAGCAAAGCAGTTTTTCCTTTGTTTTTTTACCTTTTTCCTACTGATACAATAGCTTATACGTTAAATAGTGTTGTGGCTGTAGTTTATTTCCTGTAGGCCCACAAAGTTATGCTCCGTACCACTTTACGCCTGTACAGATCTCAATGCTCCAGTACTGTGTCCTTGCTCTGTTCTCACCAGACTGTAGGGAAATCTTTCTGACAATCAAAGCTGAGTGGACCTATTCATAGGTACAGACTTTCTTTAATCTCATGGTATGATCTACTTTGCATGGGAGTCCAACACATGTGAAATCTGAGTTTTAAAGAGAGTTTTGGGGAGCCACACAGGACATGGCTGTAGCTGGTATGAAACCAAACCTGGTAATTTAATATTCATCTTGCAGCACTATAATGCTTTTCTATGGAGAGGAGAAGAAACATAAACATGACTCTGAGTGTTTGCTGTTGAAATATCATGAAATAGATATCTGCTTTGCTAGAGAAACCATTCAGGTGTAGCTAGATACTCCTTCACTGAAGTCTACAGAAAATTTACTTCACCCTCTTAGATGAAGATGAGAGCCTAGAAGTGGAAAATTAACAACATGTTGCCTGAATTTGTTAGCATACTTATTAGTGCATCAGCTTTCTCATTTCAGAAGTCTCACATATGTTTGCTATAAACCCAGCGTACAGTGTGTGAAATAGCGTGCTCTAATTATAATCTAGACAATACCAGGAAAGTGAAGCTAATTCGAATAAGCTCTATTAAGTCATCTAACATGGCAGTATATGCCATGAGGTCAAATTGCTTGGATGCAGACTGGCAACCAGGGAAATATGTGGCAAGATCATGCCTTTTTTTTTTTTTTCCTTTCAGCCAACAAATTAGAAACTCATTTGAAAAGTCAGCTTAATTTGCTGTACTGATGTGGTGATGGCAACTTGCACGGCATTCAACTCTCAGCAGATCTTGTAAATGTGAAGCCCTAAAACCTTCAGTGATAGAATGTAGTCATTTCTCAATCTTATTCAATTTTGGTAGAGTCAAAAACTGAAGGTGGTAAGTTAATGTCTCTGGGCTTTGCTTTCACTATATTTTAGGTCCATTTTACTAGTAGCAGATAAGTATGCTTCTATTAGACAAATAGTATATAAAGGAGTTATATTTCTTTGGTCAATTGCAAGCCTGTCAATTGGTTATGTGCTTGATACACCAAATGCAGGCAAGCTGAAAGAGAGAAAGCCTTTACTGAGACACTTGCTGGCTTTTGAAATATGGGAAAGTTGGCAACACATTTATTCTATTTTCCCTTCTTACTTTAATATTTTTCCTCCTAGAGATTACTAGCTGCAGTAAGGGAGGCCTTCTTCACGTGTATATGATTAACTAACTAGTTTTATATCATCACTTTCAATATTTTTCAGTCTCCAGGAGCCCAGCCTGGCTTACTTGCAGGTGTGAGAAATAATGATATTATCCATGCTTCTGCCTGCATGTATTAGAACCTAGAAAACAAAACACCTTTCTGTTGCTTCTTAATCCCATCAAGTTTTACATGAATCCTAAACCATTTTCTGCCTCAGTGCACAAAGCACAGTCATGTATGGAAGTAAAAATGTATGTTTTGCGATATGATAGTAATTACGTAAAATTATGTAATGACATTGTATTTTTTCTCACAAGGTCCAATCATCATTCACTTCAGATAGTTGTTAACAAGTTGTTAAAATGGTAAATATTGCAGAGCTGTCACCATAAGGTTACTTGGCCTACCAGCAGCGTAGCACTCCCTGATAGCAAGGACCTGGGTGTTTCCCCTGGCTAGCAGGGTTGTTTGGCTCAGCAAATATTCCACTGCTGTAGGCAGTTTATTTTGATTGTTTCATCAGATGAGACTTCTACTACTTTCCTGGAGAGATACACTTTAGTCAGTCTTAGAAATCATGACTATTCAAGCTGAAATTTGCCCAGATACTTTTTCAGTGCCATACATCTGGGCCATATATCAGACTTCTTTTGTCTACCTGCACTTCAGTTACAAGTTTTTGCTTGCCTTATTCTTAAGGTATATCGTATATCCAAATGTGCTGTTATTTTCTTCTGAATATCTGAATGTTCTAATTACCTTCTTATGAATGTGCTGGAATTTAATTCTGTTCTTATTTCACCTCATTGTGTCATTCACATTCCTTCAGTTTCTTCTTTCAAAAGAACTTTTTCAGCTGTCTTCAGCTCACGACTCTTTCAAGCATGCTATTAGTGAGCAGGCGTGTTTCAAGCACGCACTTACCTGTACAATAAGCTACCCTTACTGCCCAAGGAAGCATCATGCTCTGAGGAAAGCGAAGACTGCCAGGTACCTCTGTATCTTGCCTTTTATGAATTTATGACAATGGCACATGCTGCAGACCATACCTCAGACCTATTTCTGACCAGATCACCCTGGAACCCTTAGAAGAGCAGTGGATGCTAAGATGTGGCATATGTTCAAAAGCAAAGTAGTTCCCATCATAGAAGAAAGAGCCACCTAAGTCTTCTAGATACAGTGGCTGATAAACAATTGCTGCCCTAGGGAGCCTTGAGACAAATGATACTTGGCTTGATAGTGTAAATGCAAGAAAAGGCCCTCTGGGGTGTTATGAAAAGTCTGAATTTTTTGTTCTTCAAACATTACTTTCAAATTTTGAACTTTTTACTATATTTTGCTAATAAGTAAGTTGTTTTATGAGAAGAGATGTTGTATACTACTAAGTAATTCCTTGCCTATGCTGTCCCTGTCTTCACTATCTTTGGTGCAGGCACTATTTGTCTATTCACTAAAACAAATGTAAGTTATTTTGAAATATTCTATTCTGCTCTTGGGGAAGAGAAGCCTCATAGTAGATGCTTTGTTATGTCTTTGATCATAACAGATTTTGCTGTGGCTCATTGCTTTGTGACATATTTTCCCTTGTTCTTCTTTGTCCCCTGCTGCTATTTTGCAGTGTTTTACACGTTAATCCTAGCTACTCTTTAGTTCACTCCAGGCACTTTTTTGCTCTGGTTGCTTGTATGCTCACAATTTTATTACTTTCAGTAAATATCCCATCAGCTTTTTTACCATGTCTGCTCAGTCAGTATTTTATATTTTTTTTAGCATTAGCAAGTTCTGTGTCCTTACTGAACAGTTTTCTAGCTCATTGGTATATTAGGTGGACAAAATTGGTTCAACTAGTGACCCTCACAACACATTATCTGCCATCATCATCAGGATAAAATCCTTGCTTATGGTAATAAACACTTTATTTCCAACAAAACTGTTGATTTTTTTCTGTCATCTCATTGTTTAGCACATAGTGCAGATGATTTTTTAAATTTAGGATTTTTGGTTCAGTTCTGGGTTAAAAGATCCTACTAAATTAGCTTGACTTTCTTCATTAAAAATAGCAGTTGTGCCCTTAAGGCAGTGACCACCGTTTCTTTCATCTCTACTCACTTCTCTAATGATTTGAAGCCACAGTGTGTCTTTCTAGGTTTCAAGTTCTTCTGTTTCTTTTTCGAATTTGATGTACCAGCAGAGGATTACTGTATCTATATTCATATAACTCAAAAATTCATCTATCCTTTTCTTTTTCATCCATCTGCCCTAGAATTCTCTCAGCTGCCACAGAGCTTTTACTTTCAAAAGCTCGCTTATGGGCACAAAGGAAGCACACCTTTTATGTAAATAAAACTAAAAATTTATTGTTAGTATGACTGAAAGTGAAGCAGTCTGGCCATTGTTAGTCCAGATCTAACAGTTTAAGACTGATAATGTAGTTAAATTGTTATACACACACACCTCCTAGTGCCTACCCCTTCTCCCTGTGTGTTTGGCTTACATCTCCACTGGTCCTCTGAGTGCTGACCTTGGCAGTTTCATGCTGGTGGCAGTGATGCTGGTATTATGCTGAATCATCAGCATCTGAAGCCCTTCACTGTGAGGAATATGATGTTCATGTTGATGGTTTATTTTTCTTAGCTCTAGGATCATCTTGGAGTAATTTTTATGTTTGTCAACATCCTTTTACACTTTTGCTCTGTCTTTCTTGGTCTGCAGGTCCATATTACACCCAAGTTTGCTATATATGGTGTCTTTTATGTATGTTAGATACTATTTCTTTGGGTCTTTTGTTACCCCTAAAATCAGTTCTGTCCAGATCCAGGTCTGCATTTCTGTAACTGAGCATGGGTGACTTATAACCAAGTGATCTCAGTGCCAACCTGTGCCCTTTCTTTCAGCATTCTGCGCTTGTGGTGCTCTTCACTGCAGTCTGTCTTCACTGCTTAAGGGCTTTGCTGTCATACCTGGCCTGTCTTTCTCTGTATTGCATCAACATGTTAGAGTTCCAAACACTGTTCTGCACAGAATAACTGTTTGTTACTGCTATCTGTAAAACTATGGTTGTACTATTTAAGGGCAAACAAAAAAATTAACTTTAGATACCCAGTACCGTTCCTGCTATTCCAACTTTTTCTCCTTTGTTGATGCTCTTAGCAGCTGGTTCAGCTGGGTCAAGACTTCCAGAAATAAAACACAGGTGTAGATATTTGTGGCTGGCAGTCAAATATGTACAATGTTAAAGAAAAAAGGGGAAAGATTTTTTTTTGTTGTTTTTTTTACCCAGAAAGGCTATGTAAATATGAAGAAATGCAAAGACAAAGGATTGCTCAAGCCTTCAACAGAGAAATTGACAGAACAATGAAAACTTCTCTTCCTTGTCCTTAGGGATTGTGCTTATTAAATGGAAGGTCTGGGGCTCTTTTGAACAGCAATGAGAATGAAAATCTGGAAAATTGCATGGAGTAATCTGGAGAATTCTTTAAAATAATATTTTTCCTGTCTTTGAAAGCAATTTAATGTAATTTACTTTTTAATTGACCTGTGAGTCTGCTGGAGAAAAACCCTCCCAATCCTGTTGCATATGTGTTTTCTTCATATATGCATAGTGCAATACAGTTAACGTGGAGAATGCCTGGGGTGTTTTGTATGGTAATTGACAACTACTGAAGTAGGACTTAAAAGCTTCAGCCAATGTAAACAAGTAATAATAAATGTTATTAGAACTTCCTTATATTATTTTCTTATAATGCCTATAGTGTTGTTATAGATATATAAAGCATTTTAACGTGGTGATAAGGCTTTTTGATGAGACCCATGAAGTATTCTGGAGAAACACATTGTACTGTCATTTCATTGATCTAAGGTGGCAGATGGAAGTCTTCTCTTATGCACTATCACCTCATTTCAAAGAGAATGTGTTAACAGAGATGGCATGCAGCAAATTTTAACGTAAATAATGTCTTGCCTTTCTGAAAGCGCCCATTTACAATTCTGAGGCCATTAGACTTCTGCCCTGTCTTCTTTATTTAGCACTGTAATTCTGCAGTGGGAGATCCAGTCTGAGACTGACAATTAACTTCTCGCTTGTGCTGCACAGCTTCTACATTTCTGTAATACTGAACAAATGACTGCTACTAATGTTTTGCTCATCAACTAGTAAGTGGAGGCCATTTAAGGCAGAAATGTAGGGTTTGGCTCCAGCTGCTGTTCTAATGTTGCAGAAAGCTTTCGCTGCAGTTCATTAAGTTCAACTTTAGGCAGTCACAAAACTGCCAGCTAATTATTTTTTTTCTTTCCTCGGCTGAGTGAAACCTCATGTCACCAATTTCCACTCATAAAATGGAGCTACAGAATTCTTCATTCTTGGAGATTGAAGAAACAGAGCAGTGAGGAAGATACCAGTGTAATCCTTAAAATAACAGGTAACACTGAGCCAGTGAAACTTTCATTTTCTGCCAGCCTGTCAGACTATCTTGTGAGTCAAGCTTTGTGCAGGAAATTGCTTCTTGCTAGTAGGTCATGGGGCCAGTATTAATCAATGTTAGTTTCTGTTTTGGGAACTAGTGACCAGATGAATGCCTAACACAGCCTGTTTGAAGACAGTGATTTCAGCAAGAACCGGTCCTTGAAGAAGTAGCCAGTGATGGAAAGAAGAGAGGGCCTGAATGGCCTGCTTGGCTGCCTGGAGATGCAGGATTGTGTAGGTTCAGGCCTCTGGTTGAAAAGGAACAAATCTGCAGTTGAGAAGTATTATTCTGAGTACGGTTTAGCCTCTATTATGTTGGTTCAAATCAAATTAAGTGATGAAAATATCTTTCATTTTGTGGAATATCAAAACCAAAAATTAGATCCAAAGCTGAATTACACATGTATGGAGAGTCCCCTCCTGATCTTAAGCATGGAATATCGACCTGAACTCAGCTCTCTGTTATCACAGGCATGATGCTACACATTTGTGATAAATTGTTTTAAATATGCCTTGAGCTAATCTGCACTACTTATGATCTTAAGTTGCTGATATAGCTTATAGATAAAGTAAAACTAGAACATCCATGTGTGTTTAGGGCAATATTCAAAACAGGAAATGTGAATATGAAACCTCCTGCCATGGAGATGCTCATGGGAAGAGGGGCTTTGTTTGACCTGCGTGGTGATTTATGCTTCAGGGACTTAGCTACTCTACCAAGCTTTCACCCCAGCCTTCTTAGAAAGATTATAGATACTGAGGATTTGAGCTTCTGTTAATCATTGTTTACAGTCATACCACTATCAGATTTCAAAAAAGGGACTTCTCCATTCTGCTATAACTGTACACACAGAGGAGACAGCCTTTACTATGCTTTTATAATGAAAATTAACACAAAATGTGTATAACAAGGGAATAGAAATGTGTAAAGTAACAGGAATAAAATAGTGTGATTGAACCTGAAATACACAGAATTAGGTATCTTCAAGGATTCCAAATACATAGCTGCTGCTTTGGTTGCATGAAGAGAAGAAACAAGTTATTTCAGCCTCAAAATTCACATTTTAAATATGCAAATTTTTTGCTTTTGACAGCATGTCTTCAAATACCTGTAAATTGTCACCTAGTAACTATTGTCTAACCACAATCTTAAGAGTAAGAAGACACATAAAAAGAAAATTAAGGCTATGACAGCAATCAGTGCAAATGAGAAAAGTTGCCAATAAGGATGAAATCTGACATCTGCTTCAAGCACCAAGACACAATAGGGGCATACAAAGAAAGAATAAAGTTGTTAAGGAAATCAGCTTTAGAATATAAGACACAGTATATCACCCTTCCTCTGTTTTTTCTGTGACAGTCTGCATATTTTTTTCTGTGATACAAGTTGTGTAAGTAAGTTTGGGAGAGGTTTCCGTAGCTGTTTCATTAAGCAGCACATTAAAAATAATCCGCTAATATTGGGCAGGCAACAAACTGTGAACGTGCATTCTGTTACTGAAATTCTGGTTATGGAAGATCCAGAAATAACCTTTTTGATACCCAGATTGTGCTTACTGATGCCAAGCAGATCCTGAATGGCTGCTTAAGCTCACTACTGTTTCAGCAGGGTAATTTTCTAGACCTAATACTACAGATCTTCACATTACTAGGGGGCTAAAATATTTACAAGGCTTATCTAAGATTTTTCTCTCTGTTTACCTCTCATTATACTTGTACTGGAAAATTGTATTGTCCTGGCATTTTTTAAAATTAAGATTACATTTTGCAATCTGTAAAGCATTACTCTACAAGTCTCACAACCAACTGCCAAAGTCCTGCAACTAGTTTTCTTTACTGAATGTGAAGACCAAATGATCTTCATCAGCATACCATGGGTTATTCTTTTCTGCAGAGTTTAAATGAGAATTTTAATTTTCTTCTCTCAAGCAACTTTTAAAAACGTTTGTAGAATTCTGCCTGTACAGAATTAAACAACTTTAAATGATCTAAAAAGTTCCTCTGCTAAATTGCAGGTAGGAAGATGAGTCCAATGCTTCTGTTATTTTACTGTGGATTCCAGCAGGAGAAAATTTAGGTAAGAAATCCTGAAATGCCTCTAAAATCAGAGTTGTGTGCTCTCAAAATTGGGTCTAAACATTTTAATGGTTAGCCTGGAAGGGTTACTGTGGAGGTAATAACTACTGAAGTTGGACAAAACCCCATGAACTGGTGTGTAAATATATGCTGCAGAAATGGACATGAAAAAATTGTGTTTTGGAGAGCAGAGAGAGAGAATACAAGCAGGTACAAAAAAAAGCATGGAGTCACTTTTTTCTTCTTTCTTCAACAACAAGTTTTTGATTCTAGGAGAAATGTGATGGAATTTGGTAAAGATTATTCAACAACTGAGATGTAAATGACAATTTTACTGACTGCATTGAGCATGTTGGTTTATATGGAACAGGTGGATTTTGCTCCCTGTTCTTTCTTATACAGGGACAGGGACAAATTCAGCTTCGCTGAAGTGAATAAATGTCTTCTAGTGAGATCCTGATCCATCCCTTGCTCTCCACAAATGGGTTGGTTTTTCTGACCTAAAAATGACAAGGAAGAAAATTTAAAATACCAATGATTTATGCATTTATTGGATATTAATCAACCAGTTATGCAACTGTAAATGTAAACTTCTACATCAACAAGGACTCTAACAATGGACTGATAGTTACCATAACATCAGAAAGTATTTTTATTTCATTTTAAAGAGAAGGACTAATTTTTAACAAGAATGTGTTTGCTAAATTATTTCCAAAAAAGAGACTATTTAAAAGGTGGTAATATTTTAGGGGTCTGGCTTTTATTGTTACTCTATCCCAGCACAGTATACTACATCAATTAAAAAAAAAGACATTAAATGATTTTGTGTTTATATTTATTGTCAGCAATACATCAGTTATGTAAAAATAACCCAGGTGAAAATGTAAGACTTGTTACATTTTCATAGTCTGTATGAACTGAATAAAGCTTAGTGACAATATACAGAAATCTGCAGTAGTTGTACGTAAACATTTTGTGCATTAAAAAAGAAATATACATAATTTAAAAATAAAAATGCATTACACAATTTACAAATTAACATTAACAAAAAATGGTAAACATTCCTCAGACAGCTGCCTCCTTGTTCTACAAAATAAATATTCAAGTAAATTAAGTTAGGCAAAATAAACTCTTAACTTTGGGTGAGCACAATTTACATAAAGGTAAAAAGACAGATTTCTATTTCATTCAAGGTATATTTTACAGTGATTTATACATACAGTTTTTAAATTGGTCTCTTCAGATTGTAATACTGGAAAACAAACTTTATTACATTTTGGCAGGAGGAAGGGAGTTTCAAAATTGATGCTTTATACCAAATATAAACAAGCTTGTGCGGTTGCATCAAAGCTTCAAAAAGGATCTGCTCCAGGACTCAAAGCAGACACAGTAATCTAGAAACTACAGATTTAAAAAGGAAAATACAAACCACCACATCCACAGGAAAATGTCTACTTTGCTATTTTCTGAATGGTTTCTTTGATCACTGGAAACTACTTTCACAAACTAACAATCTACGGTAGTGGCTGCTTTAGGCACTGGATTTGTAGAAGCACTCTGATTTTTAAAGCAAATTGCTTTTGATTCTAAAGTGATAATTCACCTGATCATACTGATTCATAATCAAATTTTTATTTCTGTTTCAGTGCTAAAGGGCTTAATCACCTTTGCAACTTGTAGCTTTATATAAAATTTCAGCCCTCCTTATAGTCTAGTATTTTTTTCTTGATAACAAGGGAAACCATTCTGGCTTCAAATTTTTGCACACTTTGTTAGTAAAAAAAATTAAATAAATAAAAGTGCACTCTTGAATTAAAATACAGCACTAGTACGATGCAGTTGTGCACCAGCAAAATTCACTGATCGTGTATAAAATGTAACACATACTAAAATACTTGCAAGGATTGCAAAGGCCAAACATACTTAAAAACTCCTCCCATTTCTTTCTTTCTTTGTCCCTTTTAAATAGTGAGAAAAAGTTGATGTCATTCCTTTAACTTCAAGTTATTAAATTCTTAGATTTAGGACACAAAAAACTTCAAGGCAAGAAATATGCAGGTCCTGCTAAGACCAGCCAGTTTAATTAATAAAGATGACTCCTTGCCAGTGAAAGAAACCCTGTTCCCTCAATTCGCTTTTGGTCCAATACTATTTGACAACACAGAATCAGACTTCTAAAAATACACAAATCATGATTAAGCTTTATGTATCCACATGATAGTTATAATTCTTTGAAATTTTATAACTTTTCCACATTATTTTTTGTATGTCCGACAAAATAGGAATCAACTTGGCTTTTTCTTGTTTTCTACTAAAGAATACTGAAGTAATTTAAATCATCAGGACTTCTCATGTTTTTTTGTTCTTTTTTTTAACTATGGATCTTCACAAAGCAATGCAAGACCGAAGTCCCCAGTCCTGCAACACATATATGAATGAACAACTGCTGTGGCAGGGGGCCATGGCACTTCATTAGCTGCAGCCAGATCAAGGTATAAAATGAGAAATTCAACCTGTACATAAGATTGTTACTGTTGTTCCACTCTGCTTATTATTCCCATTTGGAGAATACTTGTGCAGTGGGAGGAAGGTCATTTTCTGATGCATGGTAATATAAGTGAGCTAAGTTGAAGTAGGACCATAACCATAATCTCTCTTAAACATTCACAAAATGCATGTTGGTTCCAAGAATTATTCTACATGGAACAAAGGTAGGTATTTTTAAGGACTGATGTTACCGATTGATGTCCGTAAGAGTCATGTCATCAGTTTGAGTGAATCTGGGCCAAAGTTTGCAAAAATACAGTTTTATTCAGTGCACAAAACCTGGTGCTTCTCGAGTAAATAGTGTGAGGATTAGGCAGAAATGGTTTAGGTTATAAAAAAGACCTGAGAACTTAACATTGAATTTTATATAACAATTATTTTTGAGAGGTTGCCTGATAAAGTTTTTGTATTGCTTAGTAGTGGCACAGTATGTTCAGGCTACACATGAAAGCCTTTTGATGAGAATAACCCTTCTCAGGTCATGAATCACATCTGTAACAGGCAAGTAGGTACAGTGGCAAGTCAATGAGCTTCATGTTGGAAGCATAACACTGAAAAGCCATGAGCACAGAAAAGGTTAACAGTGAGTTTTCATACTGCCAGAGGTTTTAAGAAAGTCATGAGTACTAAAATGGCAGAACTATTGATCTTATTGTTTACTTGCCAATATACTCAAGAGTTTAACTCAATAATTAAAAGAGTCTATCCAATTATCCTGATTAGAAAAGACAAAAGGGCTCTGAGTATTGCACTGTCAGCAACAGTAAAAATGCTCTCTCTAGTGCAAATTAAAAAAAAAAGCAAAACCATTTTATTTTAGTTGAACAATCGCAATACCTTTTTAGACAGTAAGTACGTCACACAGCAACCACTTTTCTTTTTCTTTTCTTTTTTTTTTTCTAACAAAGTTAACAAATATAAAAAATCTAGTCATAAACAGCCTTCAAAGTACAATTAGAAACCAGCAGGACAATCTATACCAGTATAGGTAGATGGGGCAAGAAACTAGACGCTTGTATTACTGCCATGATGTAGACTATGAATGGCCGCTGTGACGAGAAGTGGTGTGTACAGTACACGTCATTAGCCAATTACATCCAGTCACAGTCCAAACCAAATGCTACTCTCTTCAGGATTCAAGACCTGTCTACTTGACACTCCTTGCACAAGATACATCATCATCCTTTCTGAAAAGAGGCAGTTTCTCTGGCAATACTAGTTAAGTGCATATCATGCTGCACTAATATAGTGCAAAAATTTGCCTTACATGTAGCAAAAAAATGCAGGCAACAGTTTGAGTTAGAGAAAGTAGAAACGTATTGTAACATTTACAATGGGTATTCTTTTTCCAGACAGCAACCACTAGAAAATACTGAATCTGAGAATGCCTCCTTTCTGGATGTTCATATGAGGCCTCTATACTTTAGTAGTGATAACAGGACAGAATTTTGCAAGTGAGTCATTGCCCTCTGAAATACAGGTTAACACAAGTTGCCATCAACTAGCAAACTGTTGAATTTGCTCAGTGGATTAATCCCAGTTAAAACTGAATATTGTAGTAAGCACTAAAATGCTCTTTAATAAGTATATAATCTGGTAGAGTAATACATATGGTTCAACTGAGTATATATGTTATGCTTGAATATAAAGAGTCATAGACAGCTTGGTACAAACTCTTCATGCGTACTGATTATACTTGGTTAATGATGCAGCGGCTTCCAACTGTTAATACTATGTCAGCTACAGTATTCTGGAGACGGAAGTGGTGCTTTATAGTTAGTAAGATTGAGGAAAGACCACAAATCTCCAACTGCAGTGTCTGTTAACATGAATCTGCCAGATTTCTCAGTGCTGATGGTCTAAAGTAAAGCAGTAATACCTTGAATATCCATAGGCATTATGAAATCCATCCTTCTTTACCTATGTTGCAGTTACAAAAAAGAAAAAGTCAAAACACTTAATCCACTCCATAGAAAATCCCTGTGGCTTTGGATACCATCTGATTTCAATCCATTAATTTAGACTTCATTTGTCACCGAGAGAAGTTATATTTTACATATCTGCATCGCCATCATAAGCCAAGGTTAAAGGTTTCAGTCGGTTGTTCTGCCTTCTCTGGGGCTTCTTTGGCTTTTTGCTGAAACAATAAGATAATTTGTAAATAGAATAAGAAACTAATAACATACAAAGATGGATTTCAGTCTTAAATGAAAGACAAGTGTGTTGTTTTAAGATTATGCATTTGGTTTTTCATTCCTAAAAGCCTTAAGTCTAAAACCTTTACCTGGATCAGTAATTATCTCTTTATCAAGCCAAAGCAACACCTACTTCAAAGCTCAGTTGTTCAGGAACAGGCTGTATGGTGCTGACAATCCTTGGCAGGTACTCCTGTGAGATCAGTCAATTTTCAGAATAACCCAGAGCATGCAGTGCAATATTTGGTCATGTATCAAAGCTGCACTCAGGTTCTTTAAAATTAGATGTCTCGAATCTCAACCTCTCTTGACACATCAAGGGTTTCCACAGGAAAGTTCTATCTTTTGATTAGTCTAATCTCATTATACTTGCTGGAATGACTACAGTTAATTCTAGATGTTATAAGCGAACCAGTCATAAATAGCAGGGATATGGTTGCTAGCCATAATCATTCCCTGTCTAGCCTTGAATTAGATTTTAACCTAGCAGTACTTCCAATCCATTTGATATAACTTTAAAAAAGTACTAAGACAAAGAAAAATGCATGTTTATGCATGCTTTAGTACTTGTCTTCTTTTAGAGTGCAATATAAGCATTTCGTCATCAGGCCTGTGCATCCTTGATCTTGCACAAAAATCTTATCATCTCAGCTATTTCACTTTGGCTGCCCCAACCTAAATCTTTGTTACCAAGCCTGCTGTTACAGAGGCTTGCAGTGGCCACAGATTCCAGCCTGAAGAATCTGCACTGGAGTTGTATGCTAACGGATTTTCTTTTCCTTGAAAAACAAAAAAGATTTTTTTTCCTCTTACTTTGGCAGAAGTGAGATATTGGGGAAGGTCTGCTAAACACCAAACAAATCCAGACTCCTCCCTAAATGCCTACTAATGCAATATAGCCAAGAGCCTGATGTGTATGACCACACTTTCCTCACCTTTCACCTGCACAGTCATTTGGATCAGAAATTACAAACAGGACCCAGAAAGCATCAGGGACAGCATTTTCAAAGGTGACTTGTTCTTGCAAAAAATATTTGCCTGTACATGCAGCAAGACTATTCAACAAAATACTAATTTATGTATGAAAACAGATGAGAAAGTTTTCAGACTTTTCTTGGTTGCGTATCTCTATAGCCTGCCAAATATCAAATCTGACTTGCCTGATTACTAAATTTCCCTCTTGCTATTCATCTCTGCATTTTCTGATACAGGCACAATGGAATTATCAAGGGCACAGTATATTCTTAACAGAGATAAACTGAGCAAAAATAAACTATACACTAAGCTACTCCATATTTGTAAGAACTAACCTCAGGAAGGCATGTGTTTATCCATCATCTAGACCAAAACCACAATCCACTAACCTGAGCTTGGACAAAACGGCATGGAAAATTAAATACTGCAGTTCACAGAATTGCCTGCAGTTTCTACAACGGCAAATGTAAATGTTTGCATTACAGTCCGTGTGGGACTGCTTGTTTGTAAATAATTAAAGAACTCACCAGGCTAGATAGATCATAGAAACAATAAAGATGAGTAAAACAAATGCACCAGCAGCTACACCATAAACCCAGGTCTTCAGCCTCCCATCTAAAAGGAATGAATGTTAGTCAGTAGTGTTTAAGTTAGTCTTGTTGAATTATTAGTTCTGATATAGTGCAGAAATACTTTTAGAGTCCAAAATAAATGTCTTCACTAGCAAATACAGCTTAATAAGAGTAAGTACAATTAAACAAGAAGATAGCTTCTCTGTGCATTTGTGTTCTGGTTTTCAGCTGAAGTCTGGATAATCCAAATGGAGCTGAGATGTGGGACAGAGGCAGCAAATGAGACACCCCAAAACCCAGCCTCTGGGCTCACTTTTAGTGGGAATCCTTCAGTATGATTGCAGGTCAGCTGATCACATCGGGACTCATTTATCTGTTAACATCACTTTCCATTCTAGCTCCTGTAAATCAATCTGCCTGTTATTTTTATTCTTGACTGCTATTCAATTTTATGTTTTAAAATACCGTTAGTATGTTTTACCTCACCCACACCGTAATTGCACAACTCAACTTTCACTACTACATAAAGTAATCATTTTTCAATTTCTTCCCCTACCAAATACAAGCTTTGTTGTTATAAAATAACTCCCCCTCACAGAACAAGCGAAAAAAAACCACTAAAAAAAGACAACCCATGCTCATAAGTAGAACAACTGCCTGTTGTTAATAAGAACATTAACCTGCAGCCTGTGCAGTCTATATTTTGGACATGATGTTGCTACAAGTCGAGGTATACATTCCACTCTCCTGGTTGTCTTGATCCTAGATGCACTCACTTCTTCCAAGAAAAATGGCATGACTTCCTCTGTCTGTGGGATTTTTCTCTGAACCTCCAACGAGCATGTCACGACACAAGGTCAGCGCACACTGACTCAACACTTTTATCTGACTCATTTTGCAATTTTCTAACTGGCTTTTTGAAAGCAATCTTTCACAGGAGGTGAGCTAGCTGTGTTGCACCTCCCTGACAATGAAAATTCCACAAAAACCTGGATTATTTAATTTACAAATGGCAAAATCTTTATTTCATAAAGTCATGTCAGTTTTCAATGTAAGCAAACACAGCTACATTTTCTCTGACTAAATATTTATTGCTTCCTGATACCTCTGCAGAACAAGAAGGCATTATCAATGCAACTGATACTTTCAAAACAATAATAAAAAAATTAGTAGTGCTGTCTATTGCTGTGCAGTTAAGTTTAGGATTTCTGTTCTCTAGCAACGCAAAGTCTTGCAGTCATGTGGACAACTTGTTCAAGACTAATAAATTTAAAAACATTTTAGCTTCATTACATTAATCAAGCCAATGAAACATTATAACTGATATAACTGAAATAACTGATCCATTAAAGATGAACTGAACAGTAGATTTGACCTGACATATCCAATGATATGATAATACGAATGAGAGGAATTCAGACCTCAGTACTGCTAAATAGGTTAGTTTCTTCTCTCCTTGGCTTAATTCCACTGGTAAAGGTAAGGGGTTCCAAATTGCTTTGGGTTTGCTTGTTTTAAAATAGTATTATCTCTTTGAAAAAAAAAAGACCGGCGTTACCTTGTGTATGGATTTATTTATTTTTGTCAAAGCAGGGAACTATTAATGAGGTCATTCCTATTATGCAACTACAGGTATCTAACTTGGGTCTTCTGAATTCCCTCTGGGCAGGTTATTTCTAAGTATACAAGGGAATTGGCATCTCAAACTCTTCTGCTTTGGGTCATACATCAACATAGACACCTGGACGGGCTAGTTTTAATACCTTCCTTTCTGGAAAAGCAATATAATTTACTGAAGACAGTGAAAGAATTATTTTAAATTTAGATTAGAAAGTGAAAGGCTAAAGTAAGTAAAAAAATTTCCAATAGATACCTGATTCTGCCATTAATAACAATCCAGCACAAATGTCATCTGAAGTGCAAAATGTTCATTTCTACATTTTCTTCTACCTTTGTTGGATAAAATATTAGTTTTACTCAATACCATTGGTTTTATCTGAGCTAAGCTATGTGTCCTTTCTAACTTGAATTACTGGAAAACTGGTGGGTTTTCATGAAATCTCTCAATTGTTCCTTGCCCTAAGCCCCACATCTGAGCTCACATGAGCATCCATGTTCCTGAATAGTTGAAGGAGACTGACATTTGCCTATTGTTGGCGCTGTGGCTGCTACAACTCACCCTCTGCCATTTTCAGGTGGAGTTAGCTAGAATGAGTGAAAGATAATATACTTGGTAAGATGCTATTTTTTAAAAAAGGACCAGAAAAGCTTTTTTTTTTTTTTGTGTGTGTGTGTATTAAAATACTAACTAATTGGAGTAAAGATTATTTTATTGTAGCTATCAAATATAGCATCACAGTACAAACAGCAGTACAACTAGTAGGACTAATGGGATCTAACATAAGTATTTCTAACCTGAACATGATTTAATCTGCTCATTAGAAGTATTTTTGTAGTTCTCAGTTTGCAGCATTATACAGATTATGCATACACAGAGAATATTTCAATTCTCAGATTAAAAACATTCGTAAAAGCTTTAGAAAGAAATGAACACCCTAAGACACAAGTGTGCTAGAATATTTAACTCTACATGATTTAAAAGACATTCAAGAAGATAACCAATTGCTGTCTTCAACATTTTGGACAAGTATCATATCTCTTTATGTGAAAATATTTCGTTAATTAAAGTTTTATTTATCTCAGTGCTTAATAGTACCAGAAAATATTTACTGAAATCTGATTCAGTGATGGACTTTATGAAGTATTTTTGATGGGATAACTGTCTTATATTTCTTGCCACTCTTGCACACAGGTCCTTGCTCAGCTCTAAAGGACATGGTCCATCCTAAAAGCAAATATTGCCTATTGAGACTTAGAGCGTGTCTACGCTAAATATCAATAATGTGGTTAGCTCTTGTCTAACATGAATTAGTTTAAATATGGATAAGGCAGAAAAGCATTAGCGTATCTATAACTGATTATTTTCCCACAATTTACACTACAGCTGCAAAGTTTAAGCAACCCTTACCCTTTGCAGTCTTCAGTGTTACCTTTTCCTTCCTCAACAGCATTATTGGTTGAGACAGCATAATCTATACCCTGGCTTGCACCTTTGCAGCCAACTCCCTTCTAAAGTCACACTTCAATATCTGCTGTGAATTTTAACACGCTGATGGGATTAAAAGGAAATCTGTGATACAAGATTTCATTATATATATAGATGGAGTAGCTGAGAAGGCTAGGGGTTTGTTTGTGTCTCTTCCTTTGTTTTCAGTCAGGGCAGCTGCCTGTCTTCTTAAATGAACACTTAAAGGTTGTTTCTTTTCTTCCTTGGCATAACAAAAAAGTAAATGCCAGACCCTGCAGCATTAAGAGCTGCTCATTGCATGACTTCACCTGGCCCAAAAGGCTGCAGAAACCAGGTCCTTCCTCGTCCTGACTGGTTACTGGAGGGCTGGGTAGGGTTCACAGCTCGACTGGTTTTCACATCTCCCTTTTTGTCCTCCGTGGTGGGGATCACCACCACTGGGATGAGAGTGCACTGTTCGAGTGTGCCATCGGAGGACATAACTTCAGTGTATCCGTCTTCACAACTGCATGTTCTAGTCTGTAGGGAATAAGTGTTTACACTGTGTAACAGAAAAGCACAGTTTTCTGTGAGCTATAAAGCATAGCAACATGGATGACTGGAAGAGAAGACTGTTTTGATAACTGCTAACCTGGAGAGTACCTCTCCGTATATTTTTATGCAAGTTTGTACCAAATCAAGAGATCATGCAACATTTAACTGAAAGGTAAAAGATGGTCTGAGGTTGATTTTAACAAACTGGTAATTAGCAAAATCTCTGAAAATAATTTTTGTTGGCATAATTTTTGCAATGAAGAGAGATGTGTGGGAAGCCCTCACAGGGGTGTTTTATGCTCCAATGCAGTAGCACATACCTCACTGCAGTAAGTGTGGGGTTGACTGCACGGTGGGTTACATGACCTGTCAGCATCTGGTTGGCGCATCACTAAACAGCCCCCTGCAGGACAGAAAATCATATTTTGACATGGAAATATCTCACCACTGACGAAATTACTGATGTCATTATCTGCTACAGTATGTCATGGATTACAATCTTATTGCTAATTTGAATTTAAGAATCTTTCTTAAGGTGAAGGATAATTGGTATCAGGTATTTTCTTATACGTAGATTAAGGACACAGCACATGTATTTGCATTCATGTGCATTTTAGAGATGAGCATTTGGCAAGTGAACCTTTGTTTTTCCCCTTTGTTCCTCTGACGGACTGCTCAAAAACGAGTTTAAATATTTCATTGTGCTTGACAGAAAAGATCTTGGTTCTCTAGGGCCCTCCTTATGACTTACAAAGTAAGACTGTGGCCACAAAGAAAATAAAAGAATTTTTTTTATTTCTATCTTTGCTGCTAAACTGAAAACAAACTACTCATCTAGTTTATGAATGGATACCTGTTTTCTACTGCTCCTCAGTAGTCACTTTTACCCATGCTACAGCTTTACCTTTTATGAAGCCGCATTTCAGGCTAGTCTGAGACAGATTTTTCAGAATGAAAGAAGTATTATCAGTAATACACATACTGAATGCTATGATACTGATGATATAGTGGGTTTCAGTCTTTTTCTTTTTTATGTAGTCCTAGTTCTCATCTCAGCTTTATGAACAGCGCAGTTATTGTTATGGACCAATACACACAGTCAGGTTTTCACTATCATTTCAGCCAGAATGACTTTGAAATATATTTAGAATAAGTCTGAATTTACCAAAGTTTCCTTCTAGCTTACAGAAGAGGGATATGCATCATGTAGTTTAAAATTTATAATTCTACAGGACCAATTATCTTGCATCTCTCAAATTAATACCACTTTCATATACTGGTGTGATATGATGATGAAATCCTGATAGCTGAGGTTGGTCACGACCATAGCAGATGCAGTTAGATGTGGTTACATAGATCCAAGTGTTAACAGGATGGACAATGACGAATAAAGAAAACCCTGCTGGTTGCCGTAAGTTTTCCCCACCCCCAGAAAGGAAAATCATACATCCTAGCATACAAATCACATGCCTGTGGGAATCTATGTAATAAAATATCAGTCATCCAAGGAAGCTGCAGAAGGAAAGAGAGGCCTCATCACCCATGGGAAACAACACCTTCAAGTAAAAAAGAACTATTCAGCACAACAATATTATGCAAGTAAGTAAATAAATAAAAGCTTTAAAATACCAACAGGACTCAGAATAAAAATTTGATAATGTTTGAATTAAAATACACTATGTTAGAGCCAAATGTGCAGCAATAAGGCAGCAAAGAAACTCAGTTATCAGAGATATGGGTTGCTTCTAGATCAAAATGGGCAATCTTAATTTCAATAAACTGGCTGGCATTAAGGATGTGCTTACAGTCTCTGGGATTCTTTACTATCATCTGGGCTGATAAAAAATTATTTAAATAAAAAATGTGCATATATATATGTATATGAAGATTTTCTTGATTTTGAGACCTCAGTCATTCTTAATTCATCTTATTTTGTGCTTTGGTTTGCACAAAAAGTAACTACATCCCACAGCTTTTCACTGAAGTATCCTGCTATATGTTTATGTCATTGAAGTAAAGAAATAAACTCCTATTAGCACATTTATTAAAATTTTGTACTTTGTTATTTTAAGGAGATATATGATATATGCATGATATTATAAAGATTTACATCTCTCTCTGCCTCTGCATAGGCACTGAAATGCAATTTAATACATGAAAGTTCTATTTGTTGTAGGGCTTGAAATCTGAAGCCCTGAATTTAGAAGTGCAAAGATGTCTATGGTAACAAACAAACAAACAAAAACCAATGTAAAACATTCCAGGTCCACTACAGAAGATAATATTTTTATTTACTTTTAGTGCCACAAGCTTCATAATTCTGGAAATTACATCTTTAGTATGCAAAAACATGATGAGTCAAGACAACAGCACATTGAGTCACACATCAGAAAGAGAGGTTTTAGCAGATTCTTTAAAAAAAAAAATTATTTCCATTTGTTAGGAAAAGACTTTATCCACCTGTTTTCCAGGCTTCTGTGTCTATATAAAAAGAGTAGTTACCTGTGACGTTTAAACCATCTGACCTTTGGCACCACACGGTTCGAGAGGAGCCCTTCCATGGGCTAGCCATCCACTTGTATTCATAGCACTGGCCATCTACACAAAGAACATTCACTTTTCAAGAAATTTGCTGACAAGATTTTAAGCTTCCACTGGCAGCAGCCACACTCATCTGAAGACCATACTTGTTATGTTTAACTGCTTTTACAACTAAGTAGGCCCCTTCCTCCTCCACCCAGCAACTTAGAAGGGTGCATTGCATACATGGAGGTTTTGAGATCTCCTGCACTTACTGGATATGTACAGAATAGACCAGACAAGTCCTGGACAATAACTGTAATGGTTGTACACATGGAGTAAGACTAATGTACTTAATGGGCAAAACAGATGTTTCCAATAACTCATAATGGTTGTGGCCCATCTGTTGCACAAAACTCATTTATGAGTCAGGTTCCTTTATGGTAACACTGAGCTTTAGTCAGTGCTCCAGGGCTTGGTGAAGTGGTCTGGCCTGCATCTGGCTTCACATCTCAGCTCTGCTGTGCACCTCTCATATGACCTGGGATAAATCATGAAGTCCTTTTACATCTTAGCTCCCTTTAAAATTCCTTTTTGCCTGATCTATCTTGCCTCTAAATGAACATGAAATGTCTGTACAGAAATTTTTTAAATGTCATTGCCATATGATTAACAACAATTTAAAGGGTCTAAAGGAATCAAAATTTACTTCTGTAAAACTTCAAGATTCCTTTTTATTAATGTTATCAAACAGATAAGGCAACTGTTTTTCCCCATATAATAAAATTTCATTATTAAAAAAGTATGATCAATTCTCCAAAGACAGTGCTTAGAGTGTTGATATATGATAGATAGCATTCGAAAGTTTTTCTGTTGACATTTGATATCTGGAAAACAAAAATTTAAGTGCGTTTCTACATCCATCAAATCCATATTTGCCTAAATTTGATACCATGAACAGAAAGAAACAGAATTATTGTTGTTCTGTATTTTTTTCTTACAGGAAGCAGCCTCAAATATATTTTGATGCTTACCATTGCATGGTCTTGTTTCCAAAGCCTGTTCTGGACAGAGGTGTTGATTCTCTAATTCCTGAATGATCACTGCCCGAGATCGGACTTGTATCCCTCCAAAACCAAGATCCTCACCATTAACACAGGTCAGCTGACAAAGGCTCCATTCCGACCACTCTCTCAAGTAACAGTCCCCTGTCAAATAGCCATTTTAAGATGCACAATCATCAGACACGAAGAATTTCTGATGCTGAATATGCTTTAGAATAAAATGTCCAATTCCAGTTTCTTAACTTTTGCCTCTTTATAATTCCTTTCATTCTTCTTTTTAGATGCAACTTATACCTAAGATAGCAATTCGACACTCTCTAAATATCTGCGCAGTAGAATATAATAAAACTAAAAAGAATATTATATAAAACCTATTTGTTCTAAAGCAGAGTAATTTCCTGTAGCATTCCTGTAAGATCACTTTCTGATGAATTTCTGAGTAACGCTCCACCCAGTGGCTGAATTTTTGTAAATTTTAGAGTATTCTGCACTGTATACCTTATGCGAAATTTACATACCATGTTCACAATTCTTCTTTGATCTTAGGAGGAGAAAACATTGTTTAGTTTTAAAGGGATTGTTGCTTATCTTCATGCAGAGTTTCTTTAAACAGACAGTAGATGCAACTGCTAGAATATTCTTTCCAATAAATTGAAACAGGAAGGTGATTAAAATGTCTGCTCTGGCTATTTCATGATAGGATAATAGAGATTTATAGAATGTTATTTTACATTCTATAAATTTCACACATTAGTGTGAAACTAAAAAATAAAATCACACTAATGATACTAATTAGCAGGATCAGCTACAGAACATTTACGGAAGATCAGAGGTACAACACAAAGAGACCATTTTGTTAAAACTGCAGTAGAAAATGGGACTAGACTGTACAGACTCATAAATAAACCTCTTAGTTCTCATTATTTCAGTGAAAGAGCTATTAAAAATTCATGCTACCTTCTATTATATTGATGACAAATATAATCAGTTATGGGTTGACCAGATGCCTGATTAATGAGGAATTTTATTTGCCAGTGTTAGGAAAGCATGTGAAGAAATGAATAATTGAAGAACTGATGTACATATAATAGGAAAACAAGTAGTGATTTTTGGAAACATTAGTTGGAATGTATCATTAGCACATCCCTACAGGGCAGTGAGATTGCTGGAGAACAGGCTCCTGCTCAGCAAAAATTTAAAAGTGAGCAGTGAGTGTCTGTATTCCTTTTATAAATTTGACTAACAAGAAAACATAACTACAAGCTTTTTATTCTTTCAATTTTCATTTAATAAGTAAAAATATGTGAAAATCATGCAATTGGAATGTTGTGCACAAAGCAGTGATGGAAGTCTCTCAATTTTTTATTATTTTCTGTTTATTGAGGCAACATTACCTTCAATCCAATCTGAAATTAACTGGGAAAAAAAATTTGAGAAAGAGAAGAACTGCAAGAGAACAAAACCAGAGTACTGGTATGGAATGATAGCTACATTAGAACTGAAGGAGTTAATCACTGCTTCTGAAGATATATTGCTAATGACTGCTGAGAAACAGCAATATACTTCAAATTCTACAAATAAGTGTTTGAAATTAACTGGAGGGGTTTTACTGGCTATTAAACAGCTGTTACAGGCTCTTAATCCTTCTCAGTATGAGGGTCATGGACCTGATAATTTATAACAGCTCCTTTGGATTCAGTCTACCAGTGCAATGATAGTGCACATCACATCCAGTGAGTTAAACAGCTGGAAACGCTCACATTTTCTGAGATAAAAATGTTAGTTTCATTTGGAATAGTCCCTTTAAACAAAAAAATAGACACCCTTGCTTAACTTCCTTAGGTACCTGTAAAAGGCATCAAGTTCTTAGCCATTGTTAAAAGCATTAATAAAGCTGTTATGTGATCTAAGCGCTTGCAACAAATAATTAGCTGTAAACTAACACTCTTTCTTACAGAGTTAAGCAGATTTTATTTCAAAATATTTTGTGAAAAAATATACTCTTATTAGGTACAATCTGTGACTGAGACATCTTATAAAATTTAATACCGGGTATTTTTTCTAATTGATTTATTGTCATAAAGCTAGTACTCCAAAGTAACTCTGTTAGTCATTTGATAGATGAATCCAATCAATGAAGCATGTGAAAAAGATTTAATTGCTTGTGGCTAATGCTAGGCACTGATAGCAGTAATGATACTCAACCAATCTTAAAATGCAACATTTAAATAGCTTTGTTACCTGGGCAAGGGACAGTGCAGGTTTCCTCAAGTATTATCTTCTTACTACCATCTATAATAGGCTCTATTTCTCCACAGAATTCCTCATCTACTACTTTGCCAACATCTTCAATGGATCCATCAAAAACCACACAGGAAATGTTCCTCACTCGTGTTCCTTCTCCACACTGAGCATCCTGGGGAAAGAGGACACACATGGGTGCCAACAGAAGAAAGCTCCAAAAGACTAGATCTAGTCTTGTGCTACATGTCACTCTGTCTCCTGTTATTTTTTTGCTTGCTTACTTACTCATTCCAACAGAGAGAAAAACAATCCCATGTTTTTCTTTACTTCTGAAACAAACACACACAAACGAACATAAAATACTGCTGGCTACTACCACTGTTTCTTAAAGTATGGAGCTAATTGTGCCTTTGAATTGCAACCATAGTAATATCTCAGGTGAAGATCTCTTCTAGGATGCCAGTGTATTTCCCTAGATATTCTTTTATAATAGATTTTAATTATTAGCAAAGGTACTAAATTTTACATTTATACTTTCAATATCTGTAGGACATTGTTGTATCTGTTGAGAAATATGAACTCTGGGAATAAATCTGTAGGTTTTGTATAAAAGGGGGAAGCAAGCTGTTTACAGTGTAATGAAGGATATCACAATTATGCCTAGATATACAAACTTCATAACTTCAAAGTCCCATATGGCTTTTACCTCTACTTTGCATGCAGACCATTGACCGTATTGCCATCGATAACAAGGTTTTACTGGACAGGGTTTGAATTGCTCCATCTGAGAAGGACAAGGCCTCCCATCACCCTGAAATGGCTGATTTATGGTCCTTTTTCTGATCATTTTTCCTGTAAATAAGAAACAGCAATATAACTAGCAACAAAGTGGCCAGACTGATTTATTCCTCAAGATGCTTCTATTTTGGTGAAAAGTGTTGTGTTTGAAGAAAGTAATTTTTTCTACATTTGAAAAATTGGACTGTAAAGCAGATCTATTGGCTCCTGTCTGTTATATGGATTTATAGTTTTCAATTCAGACACTTTAAATTCTAGCATTTGTTTGTACTGCAAGAAGTGCAGGCAGATGTCTAATTAAGGATTTCAGATTGCTCCTGTAACAGCAAACAGAAGTAGTAACTTCTTAGTTAAAAAGCCTAGGCAAAAATACTCTTTCTGAATGTGACAATATTTTTGTGGCACTTCATTGGTGATTCTGGCTTCTCATCCGGAATTTGGTGCTAGAAGAGACCAGTATGCCCTGTTCTACCCCAATTTAATGCAGAATCATGTGTCCCATTATTGTCTGATTGCAGCATCAGAAGCAGCTTGCAACTGTCCCTCACTGTCTGTCTGGATAATGTGACACGCAGATTTTGCAGGAGATGGAAGATTCTTTTCTTCACTCCAGCCCAAAGAAAATTACAGTACAATAGGCTTATCCAACATTAACCTTCTCTTCAACCAGGAGTAGCATGCTACCCAGCAGCACTGAGATACAGGTTCAGTTTCAAATACTTATATAAGCAGAATAAGGAAGACATTTTTATCCTTTTGACAACTCTTGCTTCTTTGTCATGGTTTAAGTTTAGTCGTAAATTAAAAAACTATGTAGCCTGCTCGTTCCCCTCCCCCCCCCCCCCCCTCCCCCTCCCCCCCCTCCCCCCTCCCCCCGCTCCGGGGGGGCGCAGGGCCAGAATGACACCCCCCCAAGGTGC